>JABCMJ010009301.1:0-18621 GCA_014822125.1 Arbutus unedo | reverse complement strand
CAGAAATATCAGGATCATAAAGTAAAGAGCGCCATCGATCTTGCAGTTCTTGAAAGGTGAATCTGCGAGAAAACTGCACTGCCCCCTTAGCAAGTGCTTCCAAAGAAGCACCTGCCTACAAAACGAGAATGAACAAATGTGTCAATAGATGTAAGGCGTTAGGTAACACAGAGCACAACTGAATCAGAGAAGGAAAATCATTTCTGATTTGAGAAATCCAAATGACGAGGACCAAGAACTTTTGGAAACCTCGCAAAAAATTCATTCTCCCCCTCTCTATCTCGCCTCATACACCAGGAAAGCATCCCCTACCCAAAAAAATATATAAAGAAAGATACACAACTATACTACCAAAAATGCCGACAAGTAAAGTGTAACTAATGTATATCACAGAGTTTTAAGTAAAAAGATACAAAAAAGGAAGAAAATTTTGAACTCCTAGCTATGCAGCTTATGTTACAGTCCTTGGGTAAATCTTATGAAACAGATTGGAAGTCACATTTACCAAAAAGATAAACTATACACAAACAAGGAAATCAAGTAAGATTTTGGTGCGAGCAAATGTTTTACTGTCTAAACATTTGTCCCCATCTAGTTGGTTTTAGAAGAGAAAAAAAAACTCTAGGAAAAAATTGCACCTCTTGAGACTATCCGAGCAGTAAGCATAAATAACAACATGCAGTCGTATTACACTCTATTTAAATAACAACTCCAAATAATTGTGTTTAAGTTTAAAAAACATCCACAAAATTAGTGGAAGAAAAATAACAATACGTTCAAAAACTACCAGAATTACCTATTTAGATCTATCTTCTGATTGGACATTTTAGACTTTGAAGATATCTCTACTGCAGACCCGTCATTTACAAGTAGAACCTAAGAAGAGGAGAACTACATTAGAAAAAGGGCAAGTGGATCCAGAGAATGAAGAAGGTACTCCTGAGCATATTAAACCCTATATCATCCCATTTTCTCCTCACTAGACACTTAGGGTGTGTTCGGTTGAGTGTTTCTGAAATGATTTTTGGGAAAAAAAACTCTGAGATGTTGTTTGGTATAAGTGTTTTAGAAAAAATTTGGGAGTTAAATTTTTTCGACATTTTTGAGGTGTCTCTTTCTCTCTCTTCTTTTATAGAGAGATGAAGTTATTTGGGAAAAAAGTAAAAATGCTTGGAAAACTTTTTCCAGAAATTTGTTTGGAAAAAAATTTCCCAAACAAGTAAACGAACACACCTTAATATGCTTATCTCAACGCATGCTCAGTGGACAGGGAATAATTAGTTAATAAAAGCTTAGACCAAAAAGCCGTTTCGCACAAGGCACTCATGTGTATTTAATTTCAGCCTAAAGAGAATCTTATATGCAAAAGAGTTCAATGGATATCCAATAATGGGGGTCCACGGTTTCATGAACAATAGCTTGATTCATTGCGACAACCCCAAGGGATTGTCCGAGTGGTAGACATCCTAATGTTGAAACTCAACAACTTAGTACTTTGGACCACTAGGGGTTTGCCCGGTCATTTCCCCGGGACCCGAAGACTCCCAAGCTTTACCCCAACTTGGTCTCAAGCCGACCGGATACCTCGGTCATAAAAAAAAAAAAAAAGAGCTTGATTCATCACGACTATTCATTCGAAGATGCAAATATAGAATTTCCCTCAATTTGTTGATCACCAAATTATGTCCAGTCATGATGTAATCAATATTTAAGCAAATGAGTCATGAAAAACACAGGCAACTAGTCATAGCGTTTTGTTAAAACGAAACAAAGAGTCGAACAAGCAGAGAATTAATTAAGAACAGTGACTGCGATACGAATTTTATACAGTTCTCAAGCTAGAAGAATCAGAGGTCGCTAATCCTACGCTAATGAGCGGAATCCATCCCAGAGCAACCATTCAAAATTTTTGAAACGAGAAAGTCAAAATTCGGTAAAAATACAATGTGCGTGAGTTAGGAATTCGAATGGTAAAAAGAAGAAAGTCAAACAAGAGAGAGATAAATGTTTAATTTCTTGTGTACCTCAACAGCGTTCGTCAACAAGAGGTCGTCCTCCGGGATCCAGAGAGCACTGGGAGCAACTTATGCCATCTCCAATGCCCTTGATGAGAGATTGAGGTCGAGAGAGTACGATTAACAGAAAATCTTCACGCGCCGGTTCCCTAGGTCCAAGGACCAAATAACGACGACGTTGCCCTAGGACCACTGAGCATCTTAACAAGGTGATTGAACTTCATAGAGGTAAGATTTTCTTAAAAAGTAAACCTGAGGTGATTGTACTTGGTGATGATGGTTGAGGGAACGCTCTAATGGAGGTGATAGGGGTTCTCCGGTGGTACGGATGGAAAGAATTGTGGCCTTTGAGGTAGTAGATGAAGATGATATACAGATACCATTTTTAATTTACTTTAGGCAACTTTGAGTGAAAAAAATTAATAATAGCAACGAGAGTGAATGATCTCAGGCATAACCCGCTTCAAAATCGTGGGATTCGTAGAGTGGTGATTAGGGATTATTAATACCACGTCTGAAATAATAACCATGTTTGTTTAGGACTCGGGATTGGACTATTAGTCCATAGAAAGTGTTTGTTATAAGAGGGATGATGAGACTAAAAATTATGATTTTCAATTTTGCCCTTCATAGTTTTTTTTTTGGTCTTTTGGTTGATGACTTATACAGGTTGGTTTTTTACACTAATTTTCGTTATGACTTACTATTTTTGGTATACCACTTTAGTTTAGTGTGCAACAAGTGCAACACTTTTGAAAGAGTTAATATTTTGGCCAATCATATACTAAAAGATGAAAAATAACAAACCGAATCAACAAACCTAAAAAGTTTGATGGAAAAAATCACAAATACAATATTTTTTTAATAAAACAGTATTTATGTGGGTTTATCTAAATTATCCTTAATATTAACCATCGTGTCAAAATCAACCACAAAAATTGAATAAGCTTATCTATTTTTTTGTCTACTTATGTTAATCCCCAATAAACTAAAAAAATTCAAAATCAACTACAAAAATTATGTCTATTTTTCTTAGAATTGTACAAAGAATATATCATGTGTATATTTTGGTAATCCCACAAGAGGGACAAAGGAGAGGCTTATCAATACCATATTCCACGAGATATTCTCAATCTCCCCTAGTGAGGGATTTGTAGAGGTGTTGTAATAATAATCCCATCATATTTAGACAAACAAAATACTCTCTTAACAATTCCATAGATCTCATATTCTATGGTCTAATATGTTTATCAAACAGGACTATAAGTTCTTGTTTTCCTCTCATTTTCCAATCCCTAGGAAGTCAAATTCCTCCCCAGCCCTTGATCCAGATTCCACTAGAATACTCTGTTTTTTAAGGGTTAATTACAATATACTCCTTTCAGCTATCACAACTTATCACTTAAATCCTCTTACAATTATGAAACCTTACAACTTACCCACTTACCCTCTTGAACTATAATTAATTGCCATGCGCCGATAATGAAAAACATATAAACATAAGGAGTTTATTATAGGCTCTATTAATTTATTCCCTTTCATCATTACTCTCTTTAGTTATTAACAAATTTATTTAACCACCTTCAAACTTACACCTTACACTTTCTCGATTTCACACATCTCGACTTGGATTTCAACCTTTGGATTTGTAGTATTTGATATTTAATTATTTTTGTCAATTATTCATTGTTACTTCTCAAGTCATTATTTCTATGTGTGTGTGCATGTATCTCTCTCTCTCTTTTTTTTTTACATTAAAAATTAACAAATTTTGAATTTTGAACTATCAATCCAGATGCAACATAATATATTCTATTGCAATTTAAAAACCCTTCTCAAAACATTCTCAACTGATAATAATCGGAAAAGAGAATTTTTTTAAATGTTTGAACTATAAGGTGAGTTCATTTTAATTTGACACAATATTTTTTATAAGAGTGTCTATTGCAGATAGAGAAAAGGCATGATTTTTTTATTTGAATGAATCCACAAACATATAAGAGGCAAATAGCTTGAAAAACAGTTAATAAGAAAATACAAGAATATGAAGAAACAATGACTTGAGAAGTAGCATTAAACATTTGACAAGAATGCTTGAAAATTAAAAGCTGTAAATTCAAGAATTTAGGTAAAGGTGGTTAAATGATAAATTTTGATAATTAAAGGGGGGATAAAATGAAATGACCCAATATTAATGCATATTTTCGTAACAACGTAACTGGGTCAATAGTTATCTGAAGTTCAAGGGGGTCAGTTGTAAAATTTATAATTTAAGGTGGTTAAGGGATAAACAATGATAGTTGAAGAGGGTGAAATATAATTAACCCTTTTTAATTAAAACAATTAAAATTAGAATTTTTACCAGACGATGTGAAGTTAATTAGTGGAAAAAGATTGGCGACGCAGAGGTATTTTTAAGACTTTCCTGTGTCATCTTAAGTTCAAGAAATCGTTATATAATCAACCGTTTTTACAATATCCCAACATGTCTCAAGACTTTAGAAAAGTCGTTGGCTTTGATTTTGTGTTGGTGTCATTCCGGCCTTTTAGTGCATTCTACAGTAACAATTCCAGTAGACCATGATCATGTCTTTCATGAAACTAGTTGCCTTAAGACTTATTACGGAGGCGAAAGTGCTCAGAAACTAATAAGATGAGAGGAGTTGAAATTCCAATCAAGATAAAACGAGCACTATAAGCAAGCGAAAGAGAGAAGACCGTGTAGCTTGCGTCTCCTTATACATACAACTGTAAATGACGATCGTGCCTTGGCAGAGTGGGAGTGACGGTCACAAGCTTTGGTTCTAATGTCCAGACCCGAGAAAGAGAGGCAAGAGGACGAAGCTATCAGATAAGAAAGTTCTCTGTCTTGAGATCCTACAGATAAGGGAGACAAGAACTCTTAGGGAGTGGCAGGCCTTATATTCCTTGCTTTGAAAGCCATTCAGTTACTGACTTGAAGTAAAAAGAGATCCGCTCCCAGAATGACCTAAGAAAGCCCTTTTGGAGTAGCAATCAACAAAGAAAGAAATGATTTCGCTTCCCTCTTCATCTTTCTTTTGGCATAAAAAAGAACTTCATTAATAAAATAGCAAGAGCTCAAATAACAAGCAAAAAAACCCTCTAAGATAGGAACAAGCATGGAACACAAGCAAATAGCCCAGCTGCCCAAGCATTGTTGACAATCAAGGAAATCTAGCACCAAGAACTGGCAAGCTCCCCCAGCGCCCTTATGCTTAAGGTGTCATCATATAACAAGACATGGAGATCTTTTTTTCCTTTAAAGGTTGGAGTTTCGATCCATGCACCATATAGTTAAACTCGTTTAGTTTAGAAATGCATTGTTGCTGACTTTGACCTTAGTTCATATTCCTCATATGACTCATATGTGTTTCTTGTACATAAGTTTCATCACCATTCATTCTATTGATGATCCAATACCAGCTGCTATCATTTGCTATCATGTTCTTGGTTGAAATTTGAATTGCTGATGTGGTTTTTCCATGTCAATGGGGAACCGAATTTGCAAATGGCAAATAAAAGTCAAACTCAATTTCAAAGATTTTTAGTAGTACTACCTTCTATTTGCTCAAAACTACATAAAGCTATATTTCTGTAGGAGGTTTAACTTTCGAAGAAGCGTATGATACAACTTAGATCAATATTTGCACAACTTAACTAAAATGATTCATAACTTTTATCAAATACTTTCTTAACAAGTCAAAATGATTCGTAACGTTTTGATGCGTAAAAAATATGTGACATTAGTTTGAAACTCCGGCTTTTAAGTCCAGCTTTCGACAGTTTAGGAAAATAACCTAGACGCTCCATCAAAGTTATGATGGAATCTCTAACAAGGCAGTCTGGTTTCGCCATCTTTCAACTCATTCGACATCCTTTTGATTTGATGTGTTCCCATCCATTAAAGAAGAGGAAGAGGCCTAAATAATGATATTCTTCCTACCCTCCTTTTCTTGCTTTCAGAGAATACGAAAATAATAAGAGAAAGCAGTAGGAAAGGCAAGGACATGAAGCAAAGGCAAAGCAGGCACAGTTAGATTCAATTGACCAGTAATCGAACCATAAAAAATGCATAACAATTCTGTTACTGATCATAAAATTAGCAACTTTACCATAAATATGCACTTTTCTAGGGTATGCACTTTTCTAGGGTATACACCTATTCATAAACGTCAAAAGAATACGTAACTTAAATAAAAACTTACGTAAATTGCAATGGTGTACCCTTTGTGTACCATTGCTTCCTCCTCAACCTACAACGGGGCTATCTTAAACTTCAATTTCTAGACGATCTGTAACATTGTAAAGGATACTAGTTCGTGGGAAGTATGTGAATCGATACATGTGTATATCTTGTCATGAAATAGCTTTTCGATTCTATCTTTGTTATTTTGGCGTGATGGCAACTCTATAACATAACTTTTCTGCCAATATGAGAATGTTTTCTGCTAATATTAGAGGGACATATGCTTTATTTACATCATTTATCATTCCTTTTGTAATTTAATATCTGAATTATGATCATCCTATGTTTTTTATTCCCCCAATGGTTGAGTCATAAAATGTACTCTAAACTCATTGCTCTCAGTCAGTGATATTTTTTGGTTTCCTCCATCATGTGACCTGATTTCAGGCTTTTGAATATCGATATTCTATCTCATTCCATCTTAACCTTGATGCTCTATTTCGAATACACATTCAGGTTTTTCTGGGGGTTCAGTTGGTCTGTTGGACTTCGCAAATCATAGGACATGGTGTTTTTGAGGTAAATAATCATAATTTGGAATGCGGTCTATTTTGCCTGTGTCCTTTCACATAATAGAGATAACTTTTTGACAGAAACGATCACCATCTATCATAGACAACCTTGCCCAAGCCCTCCTGATGGTTCCTTACTTTGTATTGCTCGAGGTAAATTTCTGTTATTAGAAGTTAATAAATGGCTACTTTGAGCTGAATATTAAACTCCATATGCTGTAATTATTGTTGCCGTGCAGGCTCTTCAATCGTTCTTCGGATACGAACCATATCCAGGGTTTAGTGCAAGCGTGAAAGCAAAGAAAGATGCCGAAATCCAAAAATGGAAGGAAGATAAAGAGAAGAAAATCTCGTAACTTGATCTGGTTCATGTTGAGCGACTTAGCTTCAATTAAAGCTTGTAGTAAACAAAACTGAGAAAAATTACATCGGCATGTACCTTGTGATATTGTGACACATTTGGCATGAATATATGGTTGAATGGTCTCTTATCCATTTTGGCTAGGGCCCATGAATCTCTGTCCTCTAAAATACACGATACATTGCAAATCCTTCTGCAATGGTTTCATGGTGCCCTCTGAATACTAAAAGTCTCTCCCTACCAAAGCCCTGGTTGTCTCGCTCCACTTGGGATAAACACCAACGAGGCTATTCCCGGGTTTTGGCTTATGAACTCCCTTCTGTGTCATTAATTTTCTCACTCTAGCCATGTCATCCCACTGGCCCATGCTCGCATACATGTTAGCTGAAAGAACATAATCACTGCTATGTTCTGGTTCCAAATTTAGAAGGTGCCTCCTTACCTTCTCCCCTAGTTCAACAGTACCATGCAACCGGCAACAAGCTAGTAAAGTCCTCCAAACAATGGCATTGCATTCAATCGGAATGCCCCCTATCAACTCGTAAGCCTCCTCAACATACCCAGCTCGACCCAAAATATCCACCATGCATCCATAATGCTTTATTGTTGGCTGGATATCATAGTCTTTTCTCATACTGTCGAAGTACCTTCTTCCTTCTTCGACCATCCCTCCATGGCTACAAGCACATAGAACTCCTAAGAAAGTAACATCATTTGGTAACTCAAGCTCCTCTTCTAACAGTTTCGAGAAGAGTACCAATGCTTCATTTACATGACCGGTAATTGCTAACCCCAGAATCATAGAATTCCATGACACTATGTTCCTCTGGCTCATCCTATTGAAGGTGTTGTATGCTTCTTCAACTGCCCCACACTTTGAATACATGTCAATCAGAGCATTACAGACCAAAACAATGTCGCGTAGAGTGGTCTGGCTAACAAGTGAGTGAATCCAACTGCCAAACTCCAACGCACCCAATGCAGAGCATGCTGCAAGGGTCACAACTAATGTGGCCTCATCTGGCTTTGTATTGCTTTCCAACATTCTTGAAAACAGCTCAAGTGCTTGTCTATGCTTTCCACAATGGACATGGCAATCAATGATGGTGTTCCAAGCTACAAGATCTGGTCTAGGTATTTTCCCAAACAGTTGGCAGGCAGTTTCAATGTGCCCCAACAAGCCATACATGTGAATGAGAGTGTTCCTCACAAACACGTGAGTTTCCAGGCCATGTTTCAGAGTACAACAATGCATTTGCTTTCCCAAGATAACTGATCCCAGTTGCCCAATTACTTTTACCAAAAAAGAGAAAGTGAAATTGTCTGCTACTTCTCCTTTTTCTTGCATTCTCTTGTAGTAATCGAAAACTTTGTTGACTTGAATTGACCTTCCAAACCCCCTAATCATCGTGTTCCAAAGAAACCCATCTGGGTTTTTGACATTTTCAAAAACTGAAACTGCATAATCCATTGAACCATGCTCCGAAACAGCACAAAACACAATGATCTTGCCAATGAGATAAAGGTTTTGATCAAGGCCTGTATGGACAAGCTGGGCATGGACTTGCTTTACATGTTTCATGGTGGAACAGTTCTTGAAGAGAGATAGGAAAGCTTGCTCCCTTGGAGATGGGTTTGCAGTATTTGTAGTTATGATTGACGAGAAAAATGAAATTCTGAGCTTTGGGAGAGGGAATGGAACAGGGGACACTTTTGTTTTGTTCAAGAAACGAAGTAGTATTGTTAGGTGAGAGTTGCTTCTCATGCTTACTAATTGAGACATCTAAGCACAAGTGGAGGTTTGTGTAAGAAGATGTGCATTTGTCCAGAGAAAAATTAATATGAAATGGTACTCATGGAGGGTTTCATGCATCTTAGCCTGTTATTGGGTGGGTGCATGGCCAACTATTAAGGAAAAATCATTGGGTGTCCTGGGCACTCCCACACAATTTTTTAACATTCTTCATTACACATTTATGTGACATGCATTTACTCTTTGAATTTTATGTACATGTCTAGTAGAAGAGGAGTATTCAAATTCAAATAATAGGTATAATTACTCCATAATTAACTAGCCAATCATGAAAATAAATTAGGATATTTCAAAGTTAAAATCATCATACGAAGAATGATATCGTTTTTTTCCAGAGCTACCAATTTAATACTTCTTTCGTTTTATAATAGTATAGGTATTTTATCTTCTTTAAGGGAATATGAAATTAATAAGTGTCTTCTTAAAAAAATTTATTTTCTAACATTGTCCCTCAATTTATACTTATAAAGTTAGTTTTTATCATTTGTAAGGATACTTTGTGAAAATTTAAATACCCTTTTATTTGCTTATTTTCAAAGGAAATTGATTTTTTTTTAAAATTTCAAAACCGAACAATAAATGCAGGGGGAGTGAACTTCAAAAATCATCTAAGTAACAATCTATTCTATGTATTCAAGGGACGTCTACTATTTTTTAGTGTGAACTTGAAAATAAAATTCTTTCATAAAAGTATTTTTCGTTAAAATTTTCACTATAAAAATAAGTTATATTCACTTTTAATATACCATGAAATAACTGTCCGGAATAAAATTATATTATTTTTGTAATTACTCATAATTTTTTTTATCACTTCTTCCTACTATCCACAATTTTCTTACCCCTCTCTCTCTCTCCGATGATAGTTAATTTGCACACGCACCGCTTTCAAAAACTTAATTACAATTGTTCCAAAAAAAAAAATTTCCTAAAATATTGATTATTGACCTCATTTTAAAAGTATTTTCATTATCTGTTCAACGGCACTACGTTTGCATATATTAGACTTATACATCACAAGTTAATGTATGTGAAGACTTTATATTGAACTAAAAACTTTAAGATATTAAATGCAGAGATCCCAATACTGTATGAAGTGATTACCATTTGATTTTTAAGTAATATGCGATAGTATCCCCTAAATGAGACGTGATTTTTCAATATGAAAATGAGATCCGATATTTTGTTTATACGACTCTATATATAAACTCAAAAGAGAGATTTAGGAGAGTCTATATTCTTTTAAGAGTCTCTATTTAGAGATATAGAACATGGGTAGTGATTCTTTTAAAATATCAAGTCGGTCATATATTAGTAACTTAACTAACGAATTATATTTTGGAGCTATTTTCGGACATAATTTTTCTAATCTACTTAATTTTCTACTAAATTATTCTACATGTCGAGATTGACAAGACAAAATGATTCCGATCATATTATTTAATTGGAAACGATACGGTTGGAAGGCACAGTCGAGCCTGCTGTGCCTTGGAGCACAATAAGCTTCCCAAACACTAACGTTAACAACCATAACCAATTAATTTACAATAAATAATAGCACTGCAATATGACTATGAATAGAACCATAAATCAATCCCCTTTTTAAAAATAAAACATGCATTCGTAGATAATAAAATATTACACAATGGAGGCGCGAACCTACGCCGACCTCCTAGCTACCAGTAGCATAAATTTTTCTCGCATTGTCACGTGAGGTATAAATATTCTTTATGAATTCTTGCATGGCAACAGGCCTCAAGGACTTCATGTCTGAAGTCTTAAATCATTCCACTGACAAAAAAAAGTCTCAATCTACATAAAATGCCTTTCGGATTAAATATTGGTCATCAATATGCCTTTTTGAAGGTGGGTCTTCACACTCAAATTCTAATTTCATTTCGTAGTTTCACTTTTCTTTTATATCTTTGTTTTCAAAACCAACAAAATGCAATCCTGACAGAAAAAGAAAGGAGCTGGATCCTCTGCAACCTTAAAATGGACTGAGAAGTCTAGTTCAAATTATTTTTTAGCCATTTTTTAGACCATCTCAACGATGTAACTACTAATGAGTCCGATTTGGCTCTGGTCAACAACAAATCGAGCAGTGGTGTACTAACCGGCAATAGACCGATCAACTCATCTATGCAAATGGCTGACCGCCTGACTAACTGTGAGATCCCGACCCGGAATTCAACAATTAAGGGTATAACGGGGGTAATTTAGTCAATTTGGCGCTAATTCAATTTTTTATTAGGAATCGGGAAGTGGTCCCAGCGTTAATTTTAATTCGTGTTCGAAACCCTAGAGTTGGATCGGACGATTTATGCTTGAGGTGTGATTTAAGGGAGTGTTGTGACGATTGGGCGTGGACCGAGAAGCACTGAAAGATTTTCCATGTAAACAAATCCAACAGATAGACGTTCAACGGATATTTGCATGCATTGTATCAGACACATAAGTGTCTCTTGACACCTCCTGCTTCCCTCTTTTACCTATATATCACCCATTAACCTCCTCAAATTCATTTCTTTGACAAAAATCAAAGAGCTAAAGAGAGTGGGGAGCACCTTTTTCAACTAGTTCATTAACTGGGTTTTTTATAGTGACCTTCTAAGTCACTTAGGTAAGAAATTATTTGCCAACTCTTCAATTTTAGGACTAAGGTTGGCCTAATTTGATCTTATTTGTAAGATATAATCAAGACTTTGAGGTTAGAGTCAGAAGTCAGAAGGAACCATGACCTGAAACCCATTCCGCAACACATCTGATCACGGATCTATATATTTGGATCCCCGGCCGAATTGGCTACTTGATTGGACAGTTTTGACCCTGAACTTGATTTTGAGTTCCAGAATGCTACGGACCTCTGATTGACCCCAAATTTGGTACAAATGTACCTTGATATGCTATCTTTCATTACCAAGTAGAACCAACTCATTTGGACATCTATAACTCCTTAAATTAAGATTTCTGTAGAAATTGTCCGTTCTGGACCGGTTTTGTACCAATGAGGTTTTCACCTATTTAAAGGCCAATGGAAGTTTTGTTGTCCCCATAGAATATGTTCCTAACATCTTACGCTAGTGTTATGTAAAATTTGGTGAACTTTAGACATGAAATGGTTAGCGTTTCACACTAATTTCTCTTGAGGTAAATTTCAGGAAAACTGTCTAGTTTTGTACTTTAATAATTTGGGACTTGAAAACCTCCATTTTGACTCTGTAACCACCCGAACTTATGTACATTCACTTGAGGACATTGGTAGGCCTAGTGTGATTCATGCATTCTATATCTTGAGGTGGTTTGGGCATAAAACATCAACGCCGAAGTATTGAAAATTAGGAATAAGTTGTTAAATACTTACATTTCTTGTTATAGGAATCGATCGTGACATCAGAGTCGATGCAAATCATTGGACTATGTAATGCAACATGAGGTGAGTCTTGCTATGCTTTTCCTACTTGTATGCTTAAAAATGTGACCAAGCATGTAAATTTACTAAATCCTGTCAATGGTTGTTTACATTGAAATCATGCTTATGCAGGACACATGACTGATTAGCATGTGATACTATGTTATAAATTGATGACCTCATTAAAGATGATTATTTATTGACATCACGTGAAACGTGGTGATTCCCTGACCGCTGGGGGTGTGACAAGCGGTGGTTTGAGATAAGGCTGGGTTCCACGGCTAGGTGGCATCAGATGACGTCATGCCAATTTCGAATTGTTATGCAAGGGTCGCTCGCTTTACCAGCTCTGGCGTACATCATTGGTTTGTTGATTCTGTTACAAAGCATAATGGGTTGTTGAATCAGATGTTGATAACCCACGGATGATGAAAACTATGAACTACTTATCATGTCCTCAGTTACGGCCCATGGATCAATTTATGAACGTTGTTGACATGCTAATGAAATGTTTATACTGAGATTAAGTCATGAAAAACCTGTAAGACTTGTCTATCTTGATTCATACTAGCGTTATGCTAATGTTGTTGTTAAACAACATATCATGTAAAGAGACAAGATGTGTTAGGGCCTATAGAAGCTCATGTATGATTGTTTGGCTTTTTGCTCTTAGAAGCTGAGATGTACCGAATAAGTTGGTAAATATCATGTTATATGTGAGATATGCCATGTTAGGACCGATAACATATTGTATATTGTAACTTTGTGAATTTTAGTGGTATTTGCACTTTGTATGTCCTTGGATTTGTTAGTTGGATTATTTTACATGCTTTTGCACACTCTGAGAATCTTTCAAGATTATGGATGAATGACAAGTAAAAATTCCAAAACTCGTTTAGTGAGAGGTCTTAGTGAGTTGGACTCATTGGCTGGTTATTGATCATCCCTATATCGGGATGGGTCATGATAGAAGTGGTATCAGAGCGGAGTTTTGAGGATTTTTGAAAGCGAGACCCTAGGATTTAAATGTTAAGGCACGTAGTTTCACACTATACGTTGTGATTAGAATGATATGGGCATAGATAACCATTGGATTTTATGGATAAGGTTGTACCTGGGTTTAGAACTTGGATTGATGGAATTCAATATACTTGAGGTTTTGAAGGAAAACACTTTACAATGAATGGAATGAGTACGAGATAGATGCATTTGGAGATTATCTTGGAAGATTTGGGGAGAGTCAATAATTGTTGAGGAATGTTAGGAAGTCCATATTCGTAATGAGAAGCTAACTTGGGAAATGATTTAATGAGGAATGATTGTTGATGATATGTGTGATTTGAGGCTTATGTATAGGATTTAGTCATTTGAAGTCATAGAATTGTGAATGGTATCACCTGATCAATTAGAAATATAGATCGATGGAGGAATTCTTGGGGTTTAAAGTATATAATATTACTTTGAGGTAAGAAGTATTGGGCCTACACTTGTTGTGATGGATTATGATAGAACCGAATGACCATTTAAGTATGACTTTGTTAAATGGATAACGATTGAAGATGTTGAATGATAGGGTTGTGTCCCTAGTAACCGGACGAGGTAAGACAATATGGTCACAAGTGAGATTGTGATATGACATCAATGGAACATGAATTGTCAGTTTGTAACCCATCAGCGGGAATAATGAAATGTTGATCATGACTAGAAAATAGTATGGCAATTGTGATTTGACGTGATCAAGCTTATTGACTTGATGCATGGAATTATGTAGACAAATCTAATTATGGTATTGAATTAGATTGATATCAAACATTGAAGTAAGGATTGCTTATGACATGAACTGATTGATCCAAAGATTGAGATACAGAAGAAGTATACTAATCGGTGAATATAGACACATCCTTGAATTTTGGATACGTGGCTTAGGCTGGTGACTCCTATGGGAGGGTAATTAAGAATGGTTAAGGGAGGTAATCTTACTCTTATGAAGGGTTAATTACAATTAATGTTTTGATTAATTACAATTTTGGAAGACTCTACGTGAAGAAAGTGCTGGAGGCACTAAGTCATGCAACTGTAGCGGAATAGAAAAAAATAAAAAAGCCAAAGTTGCTGGTACAAGAACTGTCAGACGAGATGAGATGAATAATACATACTTCAAGTCAATGAATTGTCTACTCGCTTAAATAGACGTGAAAGCATTTGAAACTCGATGTGCAAATGAGATGCAGGCAGAAGCTACTCGGGAAAGTTTATGGACATTTAACGATAACGATGCCATTGTTAAGGCAACGAGAACAAGATGCTGAATCCCAAAGTGTAAAAATGGAGCTGGTAGCAAAATATTTTGCTCAAAAGATAAGTCAGATACGATAGTAGAATTTTAAATGGATAGCTCGAGAATTAGGAAGCAGTCATGAACTAGGAAAGACTAAGATAATGCGGTGACGTATGGAAAAGCCAACGCAGATGATGATGGACGTGAGTTTTCTTCTAATCTTAGTTATAGATTCTAAGGTACGGTGGAATGTTGGGTGGATTGATACTCACCTTTTGTGTTAATAAGGACTAAGTTAGCCATTACCTGTTTTGTAGTTGCTTGATATTATTCTATCAAATTCCTTCATCAGCCCTTTTGTACGGGGCATATTTCGTTGGTAATACTCAATCATTCGGCTATTTCTTAGTCTTTGCTTCAGGATGTTGTGACTCCTTGTTTTGAGTTCTTTATTTGTTACGAGGTAAGCCTCACTGTGGGGTTTACAGGATTTATCATCTTGAGCTTTAACTTTTTCGAATGGATTATATATGCGTTGCTTATAGATTATACTTTTCATTCAACTCTAGGTGGCATTCTTATGACCATTGCTCTTGGGTCAACCACCTTGATCAGTTTTGGGCTATTGATTTGAATGGTTCTCTTGAATGCTTTTCCAGCTTCTGATTCTAACATTGTAAATCACCATTGAGTAGAATGTATGACCTTGCGGCCATATGTATTGATATCTTTTGTACTCTTATTTGGCAATTTCCTTATTGACATTGGCTTGTCTCATTGCAAATGTTTCCATTGCGAATCATCTATATCAATGAATACTTCTTCTGTTACAAGTCGTTGACATCATGCTAGCTCATTGAATATCTTAAGTTGGTTTTGAAGCTTGTTGTTGCCATTTGTTTGATCTCTAATCAATGATCCTAATTGGTAATTTGAATAGACCAAAGGAAATTTCATCTTGTATTCCTCCACTTGGGAAAGATTTGTTCATCGGATACTCTTGCTAATCTTTGGTGATATTTGTTCTACACATCAAGTTGGGCATATTCTTTCTAATAGTTGTTTTGTGATTAATACATGAATAAGTTGCTTGATATTCTTTATTGCTACTTTCTCTTGCTATCCAGAATTTGTTGGACGGATATGCCTCAATGATATTTCTAAGCATGATTGTTCTCATCTTGTAAATTGTGGTTCCTCGCTAGTTTGGAGGACCAAAACTTCATAAGGTGGGGAGGATGTAAGACCCCGACCTGGAATTCAACAATTAAGGGTATAACAGGGGTAATTTAGTCAACTTGGCACTGATTCAATTTTTGTTAAGGAATTGGGAAGTGGTCCCAGCGTTAATTTTAGTTCATGTTCGAAACCCTAGAGTTGGATTGGATGATTTATGCTTGAGGTGTGATTTAAGGGAGTGTTGTGACGATTGATTGTGGAAGCACTAAAAGATTTTCCATGTAAACAAATCGAACAGATATGCGTTCAACAGATATTTGCACGTGTTGTATTAGACATAGAGGTGTCGCTTGACACCTTCTGCTTCCCTCTTTTACCTATATATCACCCATTAACCTCTTCAAATTCATTTCTTTAACAAAAACCAGAGAGCTAGAGAGAGTGGGGATCACATTTTTCAACCGTTCTTCAACTAGCTCATCAACTAGATTTTTCACAGTGACCTTCTAAGTCACTTAGGACTAAGGTAAGCCTAATTTGATTTTATTTGTAAGATATAATCAAGAATTTGAGGCTAAAGTAAGAAGTCAAAAGGAACCATGACCTGAAACCCATTATGCGACACATTCGGTCACAGATCCAACCACGGATCTGGATTTTTCGAACCCTAGTCGGATTGGCTACCGGATTAGATAGTTTTGATCCCGAACTTAATTTTGAGCTCCAGAATGCTACAGACCTCAAATTGACCCTAAATTGGGTACAAATGTACCTTGATATGTTATCTTTCATTACCAATTAGAACCAACTCATTTGGACATCTATAAACTACTTAAATTAAGATTTCTGTAGAAGTTGTCTGTTTTGGACCAGTTTTGTACTAATGGAGTTTTCACACTAACATCCTATGCTAGTGTTCTGTAAAATTTAGTAAACTTTGGATATGAAATGGTTGGGGTTTCACACTAATTTCCCTTGAGGTAAATTTCAAGAAAGTTGTCTAGTTTTGTACTTTGATAATTAGTACTTTGTACTTTGTTGGACGGATATGCCTCAATGATATTTCTAAGCATGATTGTTCTCATCTTGTAAATTGAACTTCATCGATGTGATTTCACTTCTGTTAGTTACCTCCTACACTATTGATTCAAGTGAAACTGCAAAATGCTAATTGACTCTCTGTGTGGCTACGAGCAAGTTTGGAGGACCAAACTTCATAAGGTGGGGAGGATGTAAGACCCCGACCTGGAATTCAACAATTAAGAGTATAACAGGGGTAATTTAGTCAACTTGGCATTGATTCAATTTTTGTTTAGGAATTGGGAAGTGGTCCCAGCGTTAATTTTAGTTCATGTTCGAAACCCTAGAGTTGGATTGGATGATTTATGCTTGAGGTGTGATTTAAGGGAGTGTTGTGACGATTGATTGTGGAAGCACTAAAAGATTTTCCATGTAAACAAATCGAACGGATATGCGTTCAACAGATATTTGCACGTGTTGTATTAGACATAGAGGTGTCGCTTGACACCTTCTGCTTCCCTCTTTTACCTATATATCACCCATTAACCTCTTCAAATTCATTTCTTTAACAAAAACCAGAGAGCTAGAGAGAGTGGGGATCACATTTTTCAACTGTTCTTCAACTAGCTCATCAACTAGATTTTTCACAGTGACCTTCTAAGTCACTTAGGACTAAGGTAAGCCTAATTTGATTTTATTTGTAAGATATAATCAAGAATTTGAGGTTAAAGTAAGAAGTCAAAAGGAACCATGACCTGAAACCCATTATGCGACACATTCGGTCACAGATCCAACCACGGATCTGGATTTTTGGAACCCTAGTCGGATTGGCTACCGGATTGGATAGTTTTGATCCCGAACTTAATTTTGAGCTCCAGAATGCTACAGACCTCAAATTGACCCTAAATTTGGTACAAATGTACCTTGATATGTTATCTTTCATTACCAATTAGAACCAACTCATTTGGACTTCTATAAACTACTTAAATTAAGATTTCTGTAGAAGTTGTCTGTTCTGGACCAGTTTTGTATTAATGGAGTTTTCACACTAACATCCTATGCTAGTGTTCTGTAAAATTTGGTAAACTTTGGATATGAAATGGTTGGGGTTTCACACTAATTTCCCTTGAGGTAAATTTCAAGAAAGTTGTCTAGTTTTGTACTTTGATAATTTGAGATTTGGGACCCTCCATTTTGACTTTGTAACCACCCGAACCTATGTACATTCACTTGAGAACATTGGTTGGCCTAGTGTGATTCATGCATTCCATATCTCGAGGTGGTTTGGGCATAAAATGTCAACGTCGAAGTATTGAAAACTAAGAATAAGTTGTTAAATACTTACATTTCTTGTTATAGGAATCGATCGTGACATCAAAGTCGATGCAAATCATTGGATTACGTAATGCAACATGAGGTGAGTCTTGCTACGCTTGTCCTACTTGTATGTTTAAAGATGTGACCAAGCATGTGAATTTACTAAATCCTGTTAATGATTGTTTACATTGAAACCATGCTTATGCACAACACATGACTGATTAGCATGTGTTACTATGTTATAAATTGATGACCTCATTAAAGATGATCATGTATTGATATCACATGAAACATGGTGATTCCTTGACCGTTGGGGGTGTGACAAGCGGTGGTTTGAGATAAGGCTGGGTCCCACGGCCAGGTGGCATCGGATGACGTCGTGCCAATTCCGAATTGTTATGCAAGGGTCGCTTGCTTTACCAGTTCTAGCATACACTATTGGTTTGTTGA
>JABCMJ010009291.1:0-12300 GCA_014822125.1 Arbutus unedo | reverse complement strand
TATACCAAGTACCAAACAAGCATCAGACATTGGTGGCCAGTTGAGAGGTGTCCAAGACACCAATGGGACAACCATCCTTTTTTCGTTTGTTTGTTCAAAAGTCAAGACAACCATCCTACATTTAGCACAATATCAAGCCCAGAGAACCTTGGCTCCTAAAAGTGCCACCATGGTCTATGAACTTTTTCCCTCTTCAATCACATCAGTATCGCACTTAGTCACAAGTACCACGGTTAGTCTCATGAATCTACTACTACAGGAGGAAGCTCTAGAAACACTTGCAGAAATCTACTTCAGCTTCTCACTGCAGCACGGCAGATAGTTTGTTTTTCTTTTATTTAGGGGGGGGAATACATGTATAGATTGTCCCAAGATGAGGATGCCAAACAGGCATTGTCAAACTCTTGAAAAGAAATTGGTTACTTCTTGACCTCGTAAGCATATAAAAGCAATTTCACCTCCCATAACTAACACAGCAACAACATATATTAAACAAATCCATACAACCTATCAAATACCAAGTTCTCAAACTTAAACACTGTTTTGTTGGATTCTAAAGCTCCAGTACAATAGTATTCTTCAAATGATCTCCAACCCAAGAAGAAATGGGTTATGGGATTAACTTCCCAGCTAAGAAGCAAACACTGCTAAGAATAAGGCGTCTGTGTGAAAAACTCACCGTACTAGTCGGCACCAATGTTTAAAATACCAGACCATCCTGTTCAAGTTTCAGTCCAACTACGTTGGAAATAATAGCCTCCAAAAAAACACGCAAACCGTCCAACCCAGTTACGGAACGGCCCAAGCAGCCAATTGTTGGTCATTAAAGATGTATCATGCATCCACTTACTGACAAAGTTCTTCCAAATGCTCGAAAGCAGAATGTAAAGCTTGGGTAAGCACAACACCAACCCACTGGTCCAGCATCTGACTTGCTGACCATATTAACTCCCTTTTGATTTGATCAAATAGTACGACAAAGAACTGTGAACAATATCAGCAGTCAAATTGCCATTTGATATTGCCATATGCAATATTTGCTATTTAAGTACTTAAGCTATCATATGAAAAAAATATGTACATTCCTAGACTCATCAGTGGCGTGCATTGTTATATTTATACCTGTTAACCACTCCCTGTTGTAAATCTATTCTTTTTATTTGTACTTATATCAAGTATATATAGAGGAAGTGATACGTTCCTGTTTTGCCATCATCAAGTACGTATAGAGTTGTAATGTAGAAAATCAAGTAGCTGTTATCTCTTGTAGACATATACGGAGTATATCTACAATATCTCACAATTTTCGTTATGCACAATAACGAAGACACCACCTATTTCACCTCCATCATCGCTATTATGGAGCTACACAATTGACAACTAAAGGAAACCTCCTTAGCAATATCCTACAAATTCCAATCATGTGCTACTTTTTACTAGTAAAACTAGCCTCGAGGTTCCCACCCACAGCATCAATAGGCAACCACCCCCTTATTCTCCTTCACCATATATGTTCACAGTTTCTACATCTTAAAAAGAAAGATGAGAGATGACTTGCTCGTTTTACTATCGAAAATAAACTAACATATAACTAGTTCCAAATACAATACAAATTAAATGACATATATCTATTTACCTCAAGCAAGTGAAGGATTAACCACAAGTATAAAGATGTATATAACCATCTTATAAACTGACGTTTCAAGTCTCACACAATGTGGGAACAGCACTAATAGCAATTTAAATATTTTTTTGTTTATGTTACGAAAATCCACAAATGGAAGTTTGCTACAACGTACAAAATCACGCAACAATTGTCCGTGCGATTAAATGTTTAGTACCTAATGCAGCATATGCTTAAGAAGTAATTCCACCATGCAACTAGGTAAAGCAGAGTCAACAACTAGTTTATATCGAACAGAGTCATACCTAAATCCTTCCTTGCTTGTTCTGTTTTCCCTTGTTCTTGCAACCTCATGTACCTTTCATGAGCTTGTTGTTTTTCTATTTCTTCTCTGCGAACAAAATTAAGTAGTATTACCTTTTCAGTTGCAAATATCTTGAATGTCAAAACTATAATAATTGCTAAATTTCAAGGGACAGAGATGGCAGCTAAGAGATCCAACTATAGCAGTCTGGTGTTGCATATTGGAATAACTTACACTTATTAAAATAGCCAAGTGGAATTAAATCAACGCAACAGACAGCAGAAAGTAGCCAAAACACTGTACATTCCAAAGACCCAAACAAGGTGAGATCTGAAATGCTACATATCCACAAGCATATATGACAAACCAAAAACTGAACAGAACAAAGAGACGAAACAGCCTCCCCTCTTGGAGACAAAACGCCATATAAGATTGGAATTTTTTGACATTATAACCTTGTTATGTTTGAACTAACATTTGTTCCTGGAGTCACTTTTATTTCCTTTTTGTAATTATTTACATTTGATTTGTATTTTGATTACTCTATCAAGCAAGGAAGACACTGTTTGATGATTTGGAAGTTCATACATCGTTTTCCAATTAATAAGTACCCATATTTCTTTTAACACCGTACCGCGCAGACCTACTGTTCCTAACTTTGATCTTCCCTTGATGATCGAGCACAGCTATCACTTGCCAGTTGCCAAAAAGAAGGGATGAGAAATCGAAGCTGTTAAGGAAGCTTTGTTTCTCTCTGTAGTCACAGCACTCAGCTCGCCCTACATTGATTCAAAAGGTAATGGCCACTGATTCTGAAATTTCTAGATAAAAACTCCATTTATCAACTTCGGGTAAGGTATTTAATATCACCCTCGATACCAAAAGAAAAAGGAGGTTATTATCTATCGAGAGAGTTATTGTTTTCTGTGTATTCTTCTCCTAGCACGAAGCACAATTTATAGGACATGAACATCTAATTATATTCCTACCATATTACATTGAAAACAAATCAAATCCTACCATATTACATTAAATCAAATCAATCAACATTATCCTTCCAAAACATTAACATATGAGGTTATAACTAGAGCAAAAATGTTAGAATTTTCAACTTCAAAATTTCCTTCCTTCCTCCCACGTATAAACCTATATGCCTAGATATATATTTTTGAAAAGTTCCTTCATCATGGAATGTAGTCCATAACGTTGTGTTCACATTTTGTGGAAGATGTGAACATACACACACATCTATGGCTCCTTTAATCATTCGAGTTTACACCTTGTTCTTACACACCTCCTCAAACAAACTAAAGGGACCTCACATTACTTCATTTCCGTTTCCCTCAAACAAAACAAATTTCATCACGGATGAACTGACACCAGTATTAAATGTTGCAAGTGAACATCCAAATCTCAAGTACTATCAGTCTATTAGAATGTCCATCCTTCTAGGGCAAACAATCATTTACCTTTCTATGTGTTGTGTAGTACAACATGTACCATCAGCCTTAGTCTAAGAATCGAAATAATACATGGACATAGTTGAAATGTCGTATTTTATTTCTGTTGCTGGGAACTTGGGATGTTGTACAGACATCTTTTAAGTTATTAAATTCCTTCTAGTAATTCGTAACAGGTTTATCTTTGGGGATGAAAAATCTCACACAAATGAAAAATGTGTCCATGTCACCTCATAAAAATGAACAGAAAGACTTTTCAACATGACACCTAATGAACTCAAGTCGAGACGTAACCAATCAGAAAATGATAGGGCTATCAATTCTGATATTTTACATGATCTTACATAACAAGTTTAAGACATACGTATACCCAGAGAATGCACAGTAATACTAACAATTTGCAAGGATGGGAAGGATTGCAGTACAAACTGCTGGCATAAACAACGTGGAAGCAGACTACTGCTAAACCAGGGAGAGGGAGAACGCGGGAAAGGAAACCAAGTATCTAAGTGCAAAAGAAAATGGTGAGGCAGAGAGACACAGGGAATCCTTGCACAAAACGGGTGAGGTAGAAGATCAGATGCTAAAATACCACAAACAGAGGTGGAATCCTACACTCGTACAAAATCTCTAAGTCTCTTTGCCCAGCTTATACAATAAGCTGGACAACGAAATATTAACGAACATAAGATCAAAAGGCCAGTTTCATTAGGGAAGGCTTCACAAACCTTTCACGTCTTGAAAGTTCAGTAGTTTTATCAATCTGCAAAACGAACATAAGTTCACATATCACATTCGCAGAATAGCATATAAAAATATTTATATGTTGTATGACTTACATCCACGTCTCTAGCTTTCAGAGTCTTTGGCTTCACCAAGTTAGGGTTCTCAACCTCAATAACACCTTCAGTGCCCTTCCGCTTCTGCAAAACAACATCGACGAGAAAACATATGCTGATTTATTAACAAACTACTTATTTCTGAATCAAGACGCGGAACTCAGTTTGAAACAACATCTAATTTAGAAGCAAAATGTTCATAGAAAGTGTGCCATAAATTTGTTCACCTCAGATTCTTCCTCAGATTCCTCTTCTGAATCTTCTTCAAGTCTATCTTCTTCAACTTCTTCGGCTTCTGCCTAAAAATACTAAAGAGGTTAAATCTGATAGACACGAAAGTGAAGGTAGCTCCGAAGAATGTATCTGGATGATACTTACTATCCCAATGACCTCATAGTATTCCGGCATTTCAAAGTACAAAAACTGTGCCCCGCCGAGCCCATAAGAAAATAACTAAACCTATAAGAGATGACGTGAAAGAATACTTCGACTAATGCAAATTGGCCATGCTGTAGACATGCCAACATGGTTCCTTTTTCCACCACCATTGATCATTTGCTCACAGATTGGCATGCCTCGTCCACAAGCGAAACACGTAGTATATAATGCAAAATCCCCTAAAAGTAAATGTACAAGCATAGGCTAGTCATTATCTCGTATTGATATTGGAGAATTTCCATGTCCCACACCATAATGGTTTCAAGGTAGAATTCCGTCAATGTCCACATAGCAACTACATTTGCCAGAACGCTTTTAGCCTCTAGGTCTCTTGAAGCAACACCACTAAATGTTCTCCTGGTCATTTGTTGTAAAAGAATTCTAATTTCTAAACTAAACTCACTCAAATGATTGTTTCCACTTTTGGATGCCATGTACATGAAAGAAAAGCATAAGAGGAAAACTGGTCCACTTTCAACGAGGAACTAAAGGATTTGTACGAGAAACAAAAGGCAGGGGGAGTACCTTTTTAAAAGTGCGAGGACGAGAAGATGTACCAGCAACTACAAACATTTGAGAGGGAAAGAAATCGGTCAATACTATCTTGAGATACTGTTACAGACTCACAATTGTTGTCAAAAATCAACAATCACCATGTTAAACAATAACAAACCCCCTGGCCCAAAGAAAATTACAAACAAAAACAAAACTAACCCTCCTACTTTTGCCCCCATCGGCCACTGTATTAGTGCACCACATTTAGATACGGTGGGAAGTGGCGCAAAATGTGACACCAACCACATCACTTAGGACCCACACACTACCTGATAAGGTTATGCAAGGTTCATGTAAGGTGCCACCCCAAATGGTGACTTGGTTGTAGTCACCATACTAACAGATTTCGCCTCAAAATTGACAATACGAAGTACTCAAACTAATTGAAAAAGATATCAGTAATGAAACTAAAAAGATACCAACTTCATCAGACCAGTAACTTCAATCAAAAGAACACACAGAGAAAAGAAACCATCAAAGTATTTCCGCTAATATACATGAACATAATGAATTCGCCATATCCAGATCTAAATACCAAAGAAACCCTAATCAAACCACGGACATGTAATTATATATACATATATATATATATATAGAGAGAGAGAGAGAGAGAGAGAGGCATACGCATCTCTTCGGGGGTGGAGAACTGGCGACGACCAGTGGGCTTGCCCTTGAACTTTCCTCTGCCCATCCTCTCTGTATTTCGTATCCACCCTGTGTATCAACGAGAGAGATAGAGGAGGGAGATAGATGAAACCCTAGTTTTTTTAGCTAGAAGTCAGTGGAGATTGAGGAGGTAACGGTTGGTTAACTCATGTAATTAGACAAAATTATATACTTGACTCACGTATGTGAGGTTGAAACTTGAAATAGATAGAACTTTTTTATTTGCAAAAAGAGAAAAAAGAAATATCAAATTTACGTACTTTTTATTGAAAATAATTTTGTATCTCAAAATAGTTTGTGACTTCATAATATAAAGAATGATATCATAAGAAATAAATTTATATTCTTAAATAGCTTGTGACTTCATAATATAAAGAATGAAATCACAAAAAATCCAAATTATTGAGAAGATAAATTTTGCATCTCAAAAATCAAAATAGCTTGTAACTATACAATTGGAGAATGAAATCATAAAGAATACAAATTATTAAGAAGAAAGTAGAAAAAAAATTAATTAACGATATTAAGATTGAAAGAATGAACCTTAAATTTAATTGTGCAATATTAAGAAAAAAATTTGAACATGGAATTGGTACGTCATGTTTAATAGAAAAAACACAAAAGTACACTAGAATGAAGAAAAAGTGAACGCAAACTCTCTGAAACGAAATAACCTCAATGAACAATAAAATATGATGCTTGGTAGAATTTGTGTTCGGTTTGTATAGTCATACTCACCCTATGAGAAGCTTGAAGTATCTTTGTTAAGATGCTACATTTCAAAGTGCATTCAACCCTATTGCAGTAATCTCTACTATACACATAGCATCATAAAATAGTTAGTGTAGTGAATAGAAAGGTATAACATTTGTAACACGTAATTTTTTTACATTATAAGTATCTTGTTATAGTTTTGCACATATCTTCGTATGCTTATGATTTTTTTTTATGTCATTTCCTATAGAAATATTTTTTAGCTATGTGAGTAAAGTTTGTTGGCTAAACTTAGTAAGGGATCACAACGTACATTAAAAGAAAAAAAATTAGACATATGTATATCTTTATTGTCCTTAATTACTAATTAGGATATTACCCCATCAATATAAGTCGTTAAAAAACAAGGCAATATTATTAGGAGTTTGCATGTAAATTTTAATACACAAATAGGAAATATGAAGTTAAAAAATGAGCCAAAGATATCGTTCCGCAAAGTAATTTATTCAACTAATTAGTAGCGTCAATAATTTATTCCTATTTGTTATACGTTTAATGTTAGTGTGTCATCGTGGTCACTTCTTTGTTGGTAGTAAATCATAATTTTTTATTATATATATATATATATATATATAGATAGATATATCGGGCCGGTTCCGGAGATACATAAAAAAATACTCTATCTCCACCGTTAAAATAAACGGTTGAGATTAAAATTACCTCTTTCCCCACTCCAAAACTTTTCACGTTATCCCCGCTCCTCTCTCTGTACCTTCCCGTCACACGTTTTCCTTCCATGTCCAAAGGTCCTCCAGATTTTGATCAGCCCGCATTATGTTGCCAGGCACATAAACAATTCTTTGATGGTGCTCTTGCCAAGAAATCAAAGAGATCTAAGAGAAAAGGGTATCTTGAATTTGAAATGCAATTGGAAATGGCTCATCAACTGAGACTTCTTTGAGACTTCTAGAAGTAGTATTTGCTTGAATGCAATTGAAGTTCAGAGTAATTCACGAAATATGTCTTCTCCTGCTAAAAGAATGAAAACTATTAAAATGGTGAAATCTCCGTCATCTTCTTAGGGAATCTCTACTGCATTTGGATCGAGAAATATTGGATCGGATAGTTAGCTAGGGAACATTGCCTTCAGTCATGAATTTGTACAGTTCAATAAGCCATGTCTTTTTATTTTTGCCTTTTCTTTTCATCTCTATGTCTCTACGTTGTTAATGCGTACATTCGTTAGAATTAGCCATCCTTTTGCTGTCTTGATAAGGCCCTTCATCTTGCACGCCAAGTGTTTGCTGAAATATTTATGAGAACTGGTGCTATTTGGAATACCACAATGATTTGTGTTTTTTCAATGGGTGTACTTTGAACAAACACTCAAACACTTGGGATAGGTTGTAAGTTCTGATCTTGCCTTTGTAATTAATGATATAATACTATGTTTAAAATTAGCTTTGAAGTTCTTTAAATGGGCTGAAAGGCATATCAGGTTTCACCACACCACACCACAGAGTCCTATTGTTTTCTAGTCCACATACTGTTCTGTTGTAGAATGTATGTTGATGATCATGATATTCTGAAAGATTTAATTACTTCAACTCATGTATTGCTGGCTTGTGATATATTTGATGTCTTGTGATATACAAGGATGTTTGTATTTTGGGTTACGGTGTATTTGATTCATTATTCAGTGTGTTGATTGAGTTAGAAATGCGAGGGGAGATTAGTGAGTGCTTTTTGAGGATGAAGAAATTTAGAGTTCTTTTGAAAGTGCGTTCCTGTAATTATCTCTTGCAGAAGCTTTTAAACACTGGCAAATATGAACTACCAAGGAAGTTTTTTAGGGATACGACTGCGGGTGGAGTAGCAGCATCCGTGTTTACATATAACATACTAATTGATTTTATGTGTAAAAAAGGAGATTCAAAAACTGCAGGAATTCTTTTTGGACAGATGAAGAAGATGGGCGTTAGGCTAAACATTGTGACCTATAATAGTTTTATTGATAGGCATGGAAAGCTTGGACAATTAGATAAATTTATTAGCATATTTGATGAAATGAAGGCTGCCAGTTGTGAGTCTGATGTGATAACTTACGATGCTTTGATTAATTATTTTTGTAAATACAATAGCATGTCAGAGGCATGGGAACAATAATAGTCCCAAATGCTATACTTTTTCTAGAGCATCTTGCAAAATTTGTCCCAAATCAAACTAAATTCCGACATGATCCTTTTAAAGGTCCAAAAATAAAATGTGTACTTCTGTAACTCTATCTTGGTGAACATCATACAAAATGTTAACAAATTGTCATTCAAAATAATTACAAAATGTTTCACATGTAAGAAGCCAAAAGTTCAGGCATCATTTAATCTAATTTTCAAAAGCAATCAAAGATGGACAAAACATAAAATAGTCAACTGAATAACGCAAAATATAAGTTCTATCAAACATAAGCTCTCTCAAATGTATGTTTTCCAAAAAAAATATTTAATCTCCAAGTACCAAAAAACCTCCATCTTCACATTAAGTCAACTCTTGGTCGCTATCAAAATATTGTAATTCCGCTTGTAAGGCTGCAAAAAAAAAAATTACAATTAGAAAAAAAAAAGATTATTTATAACAAGTTAATAAAAAAAAATTATGTCATGAAAGTTTTTCTTCATTTACCTTTGTTAGTTTTACTCATCGGATTCTCGGGATAAATTCTCTTATGTCCTAATTTCTTGCATAAGTTACACTTTCTTTTTTTCTTGTTTAATGCCAACTCGATACCGCTTTTCAATCTTTCGGATGATATGCTAGCACATTTTCCTGTTGCATCTCTTTTTCTACCCTTGGTTTGTGAGATATTTGGATATGAATGCAATATCTAAGACAGCTCGGTAGAAGCTAAATTATCTTCTTCATGTAAAACATCGATTGGAGGCACATAAGAAGGAAGTTTTATCAGCTTCTCGAATAAATTATTCATGACTTCTATGTAAATTGTGTATACCTCAAGAAGGAAGTTTTATCAGCTTCTCGAATAGATTATTCATGGCTTCCATGTAAATTGTGTATGCCTCATTTGATGGGGCAGCCCAACAAGCCAATTTGGTAGCTTCTTGGCTTAATGCTTTAGATTCTTCTTTGTCATCATTATGCAGCAATCCTTCAGAATCAATTATCCTAAATTTGTTGGCCTTTTGCCTCCATCGTGGAAGAATAAAATTGTTTGGTATAGCATCAACATCTAGTCGGACAAACACTTTCAAAATGTATGTACACAATATTCTAACAAATTCAAAATTTTGACATTCACACATACTTTCATAGGTTTGCAAATCCAATGTCACGACGAATTTTTTAAGTTCATAAGATTTTGACCTCACTATGAATGGTTGGAATCCATTTGCATTTCCTGCATCTTCAACTTTGCATAAACACACTTCACTTATTTCTTTCTTGAACTTGTTGAAGATATCTCTAGTATAAACTCTTGCCGCATGCATCAATAGAAACTCATTTTCATCCATAATCCGAAACTTATGCTCGATCTCAAAATCTTCATCACGTTCCTTTGCCACAATCTTTTTCAAGGCTTGCTCATACTTGGCAACAAAATTCTTTAGATTTGTTGTCGAAGTTACAAAATCATCAAAAACTGAATAGACGCCCTCACTACGTCCAGTAGTATTCATACTGACGAAAAATATGCGGCGATTATAAATGGGTACCCATGAATCACGAATATCATACAATTATTAAAGCCATTTATTGCTTTCTAACCCATTTTTCTTCAGCAATACCATCTCTCTCTCTTCAAAATCTTCTTTCTTATATGTCCCACAAATACATTTTTTCACATCCTTCTTGAATTTTGATTTCTTATAGTACATTTGCGACAACTTCTCAACAAATTTCTTTTTGATATGCCAAATGCATAAACGATGACGGGTGTTGGGAAAGACTTTGGCAATTGCTCCCTTCATTGCCAAATCTTGGTCAGTGATGATAGAAGTAGGAGGACGTCCTCTCATAGCTTCAAGCCATGTCTCCAACAACCATAAAAATGTCATCTCTATCTCATCTTGTAAAGTGCACATCCAAATTGTATTGACTGTAAGTGATGGTTTATTCCTGTAAATGGTGCAAAAGGCATATCATACTTGTTTGTTCGACATATTGTGTCAAATGTGACTATATTCCCAAAATAACGGTATGCCATGCGAGATCGAGAGTCCACCCAAAAAAAATTCACTACTCTCGCACTTTCATCATGTTGAATTGCATAAAAAAATTGTGGATTTTATGCTTGTTTATTCTTAAAGTAGGTGAGGACTGATTGTGCATCTCCAAATTCTTGCTCTCTATGCCTCACATTTCTCAAGCGATTATAGCAGTCTCTATTGGCAAAGCCAATGTATTCGCCACCAAAAATTGAAGCAACTTTAGAAATTTGTAAATTTTCTCTATGAAATGCTTCAGCCAAATCCTTAACTGCTTTGAGCATGTTTCGGTTTGATTTCATTTTCATCCTCTTAGATGGAGTCACTAATTGGTGATTGTGAGCGTCATTGAAAATTGTTACTCCATTTGTCACGCTTAATCTACAAATAAGCCTTGCATAACATTTATTAGTTGAATAACTTCTAACTTTTTTCTTCGGTATCACTTTCTCATTTTCCTCTCTCTCATCATTTCCCGCAATGACACGATCCTTGTCAATCTTCTCAACATACTTTCCTTCTCTTGCACAAACGAATAGCATAGTACTCACTTCATTCGACCTGTTTTGTCCTTTGGATGAAGTCCGAGGACGAATCTAAAAACTATTTTGTTGACCATATTCTTCATAGTAATTTTGTGCTTCTTCAATTGTCTCAAAAGACATCCCTTTTGACAGTACTTTTAACCCTTCCACATTGTTATTTGGAGTTTGAGAACCATCTTCTCCGAAATCATTTAATTCAAAAAATTCTTCCATTGCTCACCCTTTAATAGGCCAAATATAAAGCATTAGATAAGTGATTATGTGATCGGATAGAATTTTATTTCATCTGTCCTCCTTCGAAATTGGACGGATGAAACAATGTGATTCCTAGGAAAAAATATTAGTATAGACTTGTAAACTAGGTATTTTTTTCCCTTCGGAAATTGAGTAAACCAAATCATGAAAATAAAAAAACCCTAGCAGTAAAATATGGGAGGCTATCTACAGAAGCACATGCATCAATAAAATAGTCATATAAGGTTCAGATTCTTAATTAGTACAATCCCACTACGAAAATCGTGAGCCTCGGCTAATCAAGAGTTCACGAAACTTATTTCCACTCTTGCTTTTTTCGTTTTTGGCAGTTGTATTATTAGGAAAGAGATAGGGACTTACACATGCTGTGGTTGTTGGAGTTAGTTTTGTCAGAGAAGGATTCTTATCGTCGGAGCTAAATTCATCGCGTATGGGAAAGAGAGAACGTTGGCTAGGAAGGTAGAGAGAATTTTAATCTCAGCCGTTGATTTTAACGGCAGAAATAGAGTATTTTTATGTGTCCCCAAAACCGATCCGTATATATATATATATACCCATACCTCTGTCAAATCATATTCTATTTACTTATAATAATGACCCTGTTATAAAAAGTAATCATGGCTTTAGATGTACTGTTATCTTATACTATTAAAATCTGTTGTGGAAAGAAAAATAGAATT
>JABCMJ010009286.1:0-10283 GCA_014822125.1 Arbutus unedo | reverse complement strand
GACGCCGGAGCTATCCTCCAACACCTACGGTGAGGCGGCAATTTAGTCTTAAGGGAATTGTGTTAAACACAAGACTCGATTCGGTAACACTGAATTTGATTTATGTATTTCATTCTGGTATTGTATTTTTTGATTCAGTTATTAAGGAATAGAAAAAATATATATATGTTTTTTTGGATTCCGTCTCTTCGAATCTGTCACACTACTATTTACTATTGTTTTCCTTACAATAGGTTCCCGGTGATCCTGTTTCCTATAAAGGTCACTCTCTCTCTATCTCTCTCTCAAGATCCGATCTTGAGATTTCGTCAGATTCTCCTTCAAGGTCTTATTTTTGTTTGTTGAATGGCTTTGGGGTGGTGCCCGTGGGTGGGTGAGATGGGGCTTAGGGAGGGAGACGGTGGCTATGGAAGGAGGGGTGAGGAGAGAGGAGAGATATGTAATAACCTGAATTTTTGAACAAAAAACAAAGATATTTTTATTATTGATTGAAATTCTTTTTGATTCATTTTAATTAAGATGAAATTTATCCATACTTAATTTACTTATTTTATTTATTACTTTCGTTAGTATGTCGAATGAATGGACCGTAACATGAGTACGTGTGTAGTGATGAGGGGAGAGATGTACCAAATTATTTGCTAGTAATTCTCTCTCTATTTGTGTACACCTCCACTCACAGCTTTCCATACTTTGAACCAAGAGAGGTACTTCCCCATTTGTTTTTCCCACTTATTTTATCCCTAACTTTCTATATAACCCATGTTATACATTTTGGTATTTTCAGAGCCTTTAAACCCAAGGGTTCATCACTCCTTTTTAGTCAAATTCGTGAATGACTTTTTGGATCCCAAAAGCATAATTAAGTTGATCTTCCTTTGTGGAGCCTATATAAGGCTTGCCATTTTTCATTCATTCCTTACCCAACACACCAACACACAAATAGGAATAAATTAGAGTAATAGTGAGGGAGAAGTTAGAGAGGAAAAAGCCACTGCCGAAGACTATAGTCACAACTCCGATTGCCGATCTTCGCTAGAATCACTAATCGAGGTAGAAATACATACTCTATAACCTTAGTTTGTGCAATTTATTTGTACATATTACGTGTAATTTTTTTAAAGGAATCACATATTGTTATCGGGTCTCGGCCCAAATAATTAAATTGTGTCCCAATTACACAACACTCGCACATGCATGCACTATTTAATGTGTTATGATGTCTATGAATCTCCATGGAATTTTGTGAGAACAGGAATGCTAACAAGACCATATTGTGTTGTGTTGTTATGTAGTTTCAAGTAAAGTAGAAAGGTTGTTGAGATTCTGAAAGTTATGTTAATAGAATTTATGACATAATAAGGTCATGATGAAATTCTAATTTGTTCATTTATAGCCATTATGTTGCCAATTTTATTTTTGGAGCATAGTATTCGAACGTGGAAAAAGCTAGAGTCATACGTTAGGGACACTAGATCGAATGATGTTGTGACATGGAAGTGAAGCATGACAAGCGTACATTATAAAGTAGTTCACATGTAGAGACAAGCAAGTGATTCATTAAATGAAAGAATGGAAATTAAATTGGATGGCCCGTCGTGAGAATGCCGTTATCTGAGTTTTGGCCCATGTGTTTTATAGCGTAATTATGTCATGTGTCCAACTACCCCAACTAGAAGTAGCTAAACACGATTAAAGGTGATTTCGAGATGTCTGCGATGACAGCTTCAGACCTGAGGGAGTGGCGACCAATGTCTTGCATGTCCTTAAACTGATAATGAGAAGCGGCTAAGGTTCGGGGTGACTAGTCCTGGTGAAATCACGTTGCGAAAAATCTAGATAGGGTGAAGTAGGTATTGACCTAAGTACACAGTAGAAGGTCTCTGCCTTGTCGGGTCAACATTCAGTTAGGTACATCACCTCTGACTATGGGCCCATAGTAAGCAAGGACTGATCAATATGAACTAATTGCCTATGCTAGTGTTCAAAGGGTAGGTTTGGATTTCCGTGGTAGTGAATCCTAGAAACTTAATACAAATATTTATAATAAACCTATGTGTTTATTTTCTCTACTTTATACTCTGCTCTTTTATGTACTTATTATATCTGTCAAATTGTATGCTTCTTGGGTTAATATTTTGGGTATATTTTTCGCTGAGTATTCTGTACTCATGGAGTAATTTCTATGCCCCTAGCATTCATGGTAGATAAAGAAGTGCAGGAAGAGAAGCAACTTGAGCTGGAAAAGTCAGACTTTTGAGTTGAAGACTGTGACAACACATGAAGACTTTACCCTTAGAAGCTTTGTATATTATTTTCAATTCACAATGCAATCCTAGAAGGGGTATTCTAATAATTTTTTGTCAAATATTCGCAAATAATATTTTGTTTTAAAATTTACATTTAAAATTTAATGTTTTAATTATATTTTATTCAAAGAAAATGGAACTTAAAATGTTTTAATTAATGTTGCCAAGAAACGGGGCATTACAAGATAAATGTGGGATAGTGAGAGAGAGATGGTCGTGAGAATCAGATTTTGGGGGTTTTTTTGTTTTGGCTTTTTTTTTAAACGGCGCCGTTTTAGGTTATGTTGTTCATTGTGTTGTGTATGGCGTTGTATGTGTAGCATAATTGGTAATTTTATCCATAGATTTAAGGGTAAATTAAATCAGGATCCTATTTACCATTACAGTATAGAGTTTCATCCAATACACTTTTTTAACTTATGTTTTCATCCCATTTTTACATGGTTTAATATTTTTGTCCTTATTTTTTAGTATTAGTTTACCCTCTTATCCCTTTTTAAGTCAAAATATCTATTCTTGATTTGGTAAGTTTATAATCTACCAATTAATTTGGCTAAAATTATGGAATTAAATAGGGTAACAAATGTTAACTGAGAAAGAAATTAATTGGTTGGAAGATTTTATGTTTATGCTACAGAATATTGTATTTGCAGTAATCTTTAATTGGCCAAAATCTTCAACTAAATATTTGATTTTCTAGTAAAACTTAATGGTTCATTGGAATCTTTATCATATCTTCAAATTTTTTTAACGAAATCTCATAAAATCTTGGTGATTTATTTTGTTCTTATATTACTCATTAGATATCACATAGACCCGTCACTTTTATGTTCTTCGTCACTGGAAACTGAGCAATTGGAGTTAGGACGAATATCTCATCATCAAACTTAAAGAATTTTTTTCGAAGATTGTTAAGATTGTACAGTGAGTGAAAAATCTTTTTATTTTGGCATTTTTAGTTTGTAGTATCCGTTTTGAGTATGTGGATTTTACATGATATGCCGTATCTTTTCTGAATGATCTGAAATTTATCATGTTCTGACAATTTATCATAATCTGGGAATGGTCGACTCTTTCATTGTAGTATCAGTTTTGAGCGTGAGAAATTTACCATATGCAAATTGACCATAGACAAATAGTTGTAGGAATTTACCATAATAATGTACATATACCAATATACGTAAATTACTATTACAAAATATAGTAAATTGTCTGTGAGCGTGAAAAATTTACCATATGAAAATTGACCATCGCCCAAGAGTTCTAAAATTTACCATAATGATGCAAATATACTATCATACGTAAGTTACTATCGCAAAATATAGTAAACTGTCCATCATATACAAATTAACCATGACATACAAATTGACCATTACTAAAGATTTAAAATACTTAGAATTATAAAAGAATTTACAATAATGATAAACTAAATTAACCATCACGAAATACGAGAATATGTACCTTTTTTTAGTAGTTATAGCGTAAGGAATAGACTTAAGTTAGACTAATAAGGAAATATTTAAATCAATATCTTTTTCTTAGAGATAAAAATGCTGAAATTGGGGTAAATATATTTTGAGGGTAATTTGGGTATTTTTTAAAAAATAAGATAAAAAATTAACTTTTAAAAGTATATAAGATGAAACACTAGGTATCTCTTATAGATAAAACTAAACAATAAGTATCCCTAGATTTAATTCATATGATGACTCAAAGATATATTCTGATTAATTAGTTATATGGAATATATTTGATGATGATTAGTTATAAAATAAGTATTAGCACATAATTGTTATGACCATTCCTAAATCACCCTTTTTAATATGGTAAAATTATTAACTTTAAAGTTTTCACAATTACATTACATTGATACTTGAAACGGTTAATTGCGAGTGCTGTAATGATAGACTATATTCTGAACAATTATTATTCTTTAAAAAATAAAATAAAATAAATTATAATTATAATTTAATCTCATACTTTAGCATTTTGAATCTCGAATTAAATAATACGTATCTAAGTAGTATTGATAAATAACTCACTAAACTAGTTATCTTGGTTTGTTAGAGTGTTAGAATAAGATTTTAAATAATTACCGAATTATTTTCTTTATAATTTTTGTTTAATTAAATTATAAATTGACTACACTATTTAACTTTAAAGTGAAGAATTTATATGATAAATAGTATTAGTAAATAATTATTACTTTTAAAGTAGTAGTAGCTTAATTCGATTTATGAATTTTGTATGACTTATATAAAAAAACACGCGAATAGATGTATTATTCAAATTCTGTAAATTGAGTTGACATTTTCTTTGAAAATTTAGACGGGACTAAGGGACATGAGTTTGCTGCCATAATCAAAAAATTTATTTTTAATGGATTTATAAGAAAATGATAAGGATTTCAAGGGTGACCTGCGGGCCCCACTTGATTACGAAATTGAGAGTGACTTGAGGGTCTAGTTCATGAATATGAGTTTCCAAACCTTATGTATGGTACGGAAGAGATTAAACCTTGATAAATATGTTTTTAAGCAAGGGTGAATATTTATTTGTGATGACCCTATCCAAATTTTTATTAAGCCATAGAAAAATAATAAATAAGTCTCTCTATATTATAAGTGGTGGGCTGTAAAAACTTCAAATGATACAACACTTTCAAAAAATCATAGACTACAAAATGTTTTGTTTTTCCAAAGGCAACCACGAGGGACGGCAAATTGTGCTGCTATACTAAAATTATAAATTAAAATTTTAACTAGAAATTAAATCGAACACTTGAAATAAATAGTAGGATATATAAGAGATAGAGAGGAGGCAAGACTTATAGTGGTTCGGTGAGTCAAATTTCTACTCTACTTCTTCAAGATTACCTCTTGAGTTCCACTACGGTTGAATTTTTGTTATAATTTTTTATTTTTCCGAGGAGCTAGTGAGCCGCTTACAAGATGACCTTCACCAAAACATGAGGGAATCCCCGATCGGGCGTGCCCTGCTCAAGAGAGCTTGTGGTCGATCAACCAGTAATGTCTTGGTTGGCATAGGGATAGGCAAGCACTCTGGATGGTGCTCGGTTAAATCTGAGCTCATCAGTAGTCCCCTAGTTGAAGTGCAAGTTGAGACGTAGGGGATAATTTCTTTATGGGGCCGCCCAATTAGGAAAGATATGCGTATCCCGCTTTAAATGCCCACCATCTACTCTCTCATAGTACTCTTCCTTCGATGTATCCACATGTCGCAATCCTATTCTTACTCCACAAATCCTGGTGTGGGCTGGCGGTTACTCCATGTGTGTGCCTGAGCTGTTTCGATGTGGACCTTCTTAGTCTGTTAATTTCGCTAAGATTTGGCGATGGTGGGGCTTTATTGTTTTGCCTGCCCTTATTTAAAGAGTACTTTTAGGTCGTCATGTGCACATCATCTTCCAGCCTCTTTATCTACTAACATTATTGCTACTAGTCATTCCACCCTGGATCCTCCCAGCCCCTTCTTTTTCAACAATTCTTTCTCCCCGATCTTTTCTGCCTCCTGTTTTTGTTATTTCTTTTAGTAGTCCTTAAGGTCTTCACTTGATTCCACACCCACCGACCACTGGGCCAGTTGTTGCCCATACTCCAGTGTCACTCGTCCTCTACTTGCTCTGACTTGGTCAACTCGGTACAAGCGTGTAGATGAAACTTTATTATTTTCCATCGATATTGATGCTAACTCCTATCCTTGATTTGGAGAGTTTGAAGAATAGAAGGTCCTCAATATCCTTCCCCTAACAATGGTGGACCCTATCGATACTCTGCGGACTCAGCCCTTTGTCGCTAAAGGTATTGCACTTGTGTTTCTAGAGCGGTATCTGGGTGCCTATTCTCTCCCTGATTATCTTCTTTTGCACCTGCCTCGTCTTGATGATCGAGTTTGTTTTGACTTTGGGGGTGAGATTTTTCTATATGAAAGCAATCTTCATTGCGAGTTGTACTTTCCGGTTCATCTGTTGATTCAGGAAGTCCTACACTATTTGAACCTTGTCTCGAACCAATTGATGCCTAATGCTTGTCGGCTCTTGATCTCCATGATCGTTCCTTGGCATAAATCAAGTGACGGAGAGAGCTCTCACCGTGGCTGAATTTTTCTACTGCTACCTCTCGAAAGAGACTTACTCTAAGTCGAGCTGGTGCTTTTTTCACTCCTCATAATTCAATTCCCCTATAGTAAAGGGCCGGTGTTGTGCCTTAAACGGCACAATTTTGTGAAAAAAAAAAAAATCATTTTTGTGTGTTTTGTGCTCACAAACCTTTAACAAAATTTTATTTTAAAATTTAGAGTTTTCAATTAATTTTGAAATATTCTTTTAAGTTAACAGTGAATTTTTTAAATTTTTTCGAAAATAAAATTCAAAGGACACAACTGAAAAGAGGTTCAAATGAGTTATATTGGTCAATTTTTTCAATACAACAGTAGAAAAATAAGCATATTTTTGTAATTTTCTTTTTACTTTTGTCACTGTAGCATTAAGCACATGTGCTATGCTTTTAAGCATATTTTTGTCGTTTAACACGTGTTGTGATTTTAAGCACATGTACTGTTCTTTTAAGCACGACACCCACTCTATTCTCGAAATTTAGGGTCCCCACTTCAACTTGCCCCATGTGACTTCAAAATTGCATTGCAGTCCTCTTGGGACTAATTCGGCAAAGAATAACTTCTAGGGGGCGTAGGAGATATTTAAGTTCACCCATATTAATTGGTTGGCGCCGCCTCCTACCTACCTGACCTATATTATTGTACATTGGGGAGGCCGGGTGGGGTTCTTTTATTAAATAAGCTTACCCACTTTTTGCTAGTGACACATTAAAATGGGGAGGCCGGGTTTTCAGTAGTCCAGCAATTTTGTTATTTGAAGGGGCATGAAAATGGAAATGGGAGTACCCAACATAAATTAAATAATAGTACTGGAAAGTAGGCAAGTTAGGTTTGATTAATTCAACCCCCAATGGGTTGTTCAATTGTAGATTGATATAAGCTGTAAATTAAAATATTTTGAGATTGAATATTGACAATTATATATAATTAGAATTACTGGTAATTTGTTCAGTCGGTAACCTTATGTCCCAAGAATTAGTTGATAATAAGTAAAAAATATCTCAAATTGATCGGATACTTTGATAATAAAACAAAAAAAAGTTAGGTTTGATTTCGTTATGACGTGATAGGACAGATTTAAAATTTTGAGGTCCTATATACATGAGGGTGGATCCTCACCTAGGTGCAGCACCTCTCAATTCTCAACTTGACTTTTTGTACGCAATTTAGTATATTCCGAAGGAACGTCAATTCAGGAATTGTAAGTTTGCTATGCCAGTAAATGTTTTTGAAAGAAAAAGACAGAAATGAAAATATTATTATTGGGTATGAAAATTCTGTACAAAATTATAGGTTTGTAGTTTTATTCATCTAAATCTCGCGTCCTTGATTTATTTATGTATCAGAAAGAATAACCCTCCTAGCTAGCTATTTGAGTAATTCCTTTCTTATTTTTTCTTTGATAATAACATGTAAATAACATTAAGCATTTTAGCAAGATCAACTATTCGTAATGTCACTGATGACTATGAGAACTGAGCACTTGGTTAGGGGACGTCATCTACTGAGGGCGAACATCTCCTCGGTCGGGTAACATGCTCAGGACGTCAATAGCGACCGTTTGGGTCTGCTGGCCGGCCCAGACATAGGCCTATGAGCCCTCCTCAATTCGGTGTTCCTATTACAAAGGGATAGTGTTGATCCATTTGTTATGACAATGTTTGCATTTCGGATAGAGATAAACATCTCGGAGTCAGTTGATCTTTTCTCAAGGGAAATGGTTAGGCATCCCCAAGTTTTGCTCCATGGAACTAGCAAGTAAGGCAAGGTTTGTTGAGCAAGGAAGAAGTTGACAAACAAAGTACAAAAGAAACCCCTCGACTCATTTTTTGGACAATTAATGAACATATTCCCTTTTCTGGGTTAAGGATCTTAACTTAGGCATCAAAGGGGTGTTGGTTAAATACCACACCGGTGTCAAGTATTTTGTAGGAAGAGCGAGTAAAGGAGGTCCCAAACCGTTGCATCAGTTAGCGCCATTTGTGGGAACGACGTTTCTTTACTTTGCTGATTTGAATGGGTTATGGTCCTTACTCGCACTATGGCTTCGAACACCAACAATCAACCTCAGGATCCAACTCAAGATCAGAATCAAGTCCCTGTGATCCCTCCCAGTCTGGTCACACAGGAGGATTATCAGGCCCTTCAGTAGGAGGTCCTTACTTTAACTCAAGGTATGCATCGTATCATTGAACAGAATTAAGCGCTATTGTAGTGTTACCAACTTGCACCTCCTAGGGGAGGTCCTCCTCCTCCCATCTGAGATGTCCCTCAAGATAGAGAGCCCAGAGCTAAAGAAGATCTTGCTATTGGACAGCAAGAAGCGAATAGCCAAGCATGTAGTCACCTTAACGATCAATCAATGAGCCAACCACTTCCTGAAGACCCCATGACGGATTAGATGCGTCAATTGGAGGCCCAGTTGGATGGGTTAACTCGACAAATGAAAATCAAAGCCCCTGCTTCAGTGGAGGAGTTAGTGCAGACCATTTAACTGCCTTTCACTGCCGATGTGATGGTCGTCCCTCTTCCGCCTATATTTAGGGTTCCTTAGGTCAATACCTTTGATGGGACAAAAGACCCTCTTGACCATTTGAAAACTTATAAATCTCTTATGTGCTTGCAAGCTATTCCGGACGCCATTATGTGCAAAGCCTTCCCTATTACGCTCCAAGGAGCAGCTCGTGTTTGGTTTAATAAACTCTCTCCAAGCACAGTCAGTACTTTCTGAGAGCTCAGTTAGAGTTTTGTCCATTATTTTATCACTGGGCAACAGTGTAGGAAGTCAGCTACTTACCTCCTTAATATCGGGCAGATTAAGGTGAAAGTCTAAGAGATTTTACCTCCAGGTTTAATAGGGAATCCATGGAAGTGGATAATGTAGACGACAAGGTTGCCATAGCAGCCTATATGTCAGGGCTCAGATCTGGGCAATTCTTATTTTCTTTATCCGCTGGTCCACCGTCTAACATGGTTGAACTCATGTTAAGAGCTCAAAAATAGATGAACGCAGAGGACACTTTGGTATCCCATCGTGAACAGGATAGAGACATTCATCCAGCCAACAAGCAAAGGGGGCCCTCACTTTTTGAGGGACAAAAAATGACAAGACAATGGGCAGTATCATGGTGAAGAGATTTTTTGAGGGAGAGGGAAGAAAATCAACCGAAGAGAATCTCCAAGGAGGGAAAAGCCAAAGAGAAGATTTCAAGAGTATACCCCTTTAGTGGCCATTGTTGATCAGATCTTACAAGAAATCAATGATTATCCTGAACTTAGATGGCCAGGAAAGATGAAAACTCCCTCAAACCGACATTTTCGGAACAAGTATTGTAGTTTCCATCGCGACCATGGCCATGACAATCATAATTGTATCGAACTCAAGCAACAAATAGAAGAACTAATAACAAGGACGACTCCAAACGTTTGTCAGAAGAGAGGATAACCCTGCCAGGCAACAAGAAGACAAATGAGGGCCCGATGCTGATCAGGACAGAATGCCTCCTCCTCCTCCTCCTCAGTACCGCCCAATCAGAGAGGTTCGAATAATATCTAGAGGACCAGGTGCTGGTGGGGACACAAAATCCTCTCGCAGGACTTATGTCAGAGAGGTATTTAATACGGCAAGGCCGAGGAAGCAAGCATGGGTAGATTCTTCCGCCATACAGTTCACAGAAGAGGATGCCAAAGGGATCCTTTAGCCTCATGATGACTCTTTGGTAGTGACAATACTACTGGCCAATTGGACAATGAGAATAGTACTTATTGATATAGGTTTTGTTGATGTTGAGGCCGGAATACACCATGTATAAAGGCCCAACATGTTCCCATTTAGTG
>JABCMJ010009284.1:0-14111 GCA_014822125.1 Arbutus unedo | reverse complement strand
CTGAACATGTAACATGCTATCGGGGCAAGTAATCAATTTGTTTTAAATTAGCGAGGGACAAAAGCACGAAAAAAGGTGAAATATAATCATACTAGTGGCTCCCAATCATTTGCATCACGAGCAGACAAGTTTGTAAGTATGACTTTGAAGCTATCTTAGTTTGAAATTACTAACTTCTTATCCCAATGTTGACAAGAAATGCAAAATTAAATTGTAGGTAAGAAAAGAAAATAGAGAGCAGTCTTTTGAAGAGAGATTCAAGGACACACACATTCGTAATCGGCAGGAAGAGGGAGAGGGAGAGGAAGCTGTATGGATAAGCGACAAGGCTAAAAAACATCATGTACGTATGAACTTACTAAGCTCCACTACATTTGCTATGATTGTAATGTTTCTTGTGCACTTTTGCCTATGTATGTAGCTTTGATTAATAGGATTGGGGTGGCATGTGGAGGCTGCAATTGGGTAATCATTACATTCTTGTAGTTGATTATAGGGATTGAATGTCATTTACATTTCCATGTCTCTTACGTTACAAGAACACCCCTCAAGGAAAATCAGGCCCCCACATATATATTAGACTACATTCATGTGCCAGCTAACTTGAATTCCAAATGGGAAAAAAGCTTTGATTCTAATAGAGGATTTCCCAACACTCAAAGCCATTACTAGAAGTGATCTCTTAAAATGTACGCTGACTTACATGGATACTATAGAACAGAGATAAAACCAAGCGCTGTGCCCCAATACTATCTCCTGGTCCTGATAAATTTAGTAAACCTTGCCCATGAACTCCCAAGTTTGCATTAGAATGTATGACAGATGATTCCTAAACAGAAAAATAGCAAAATCATGTCAGTGAATGAGATACGAATGCTAGAGTAAGACAATCTAGATAACGGAATAGCTAAAGCACCCTGAGAACAACTAGATTACTAGCTTCAACCATTGATGTCTCCACATTTGCATCTCCACCACCATCTATAAGCATTGTTGAATTCCACATCAGGAACATTTTTACAGACATCCGTAGAGCTCCATAAACCTGAAGTTATCAAGCACAGTGATCAGAAAACTCATAATTTCCAGATAATCAGAATCAGAGGGATAGATATGCAGGACAAACTAACCAGAAATAAACTAGCATCACTGTCCATTTATCCCGAAGATGATGAGAGAATGCTAAACTTAAGTAACCCACAGGGGAACAACTTATCTACGAACAAAACTTACTAAAGAGAAAACACTTATCCTGAACACCAGGATAACTGTAATAGAGTATTGAAGTACATGTGAAACACAATCCACCTCCGGTATTGAAAAAGTTAAGGGATCAACATTTGCCAAATCTGGGCCTAATGAGGAAGACCTAAACTGTCCATATCAGGTCCCAGTTCAAAGAAAGTATAGTGAATGGAATGAGAAACCGATTTGGAATTAATTTCTCAGAACGGACTCGCTCATTTGTCTTGGAGTTCATACTTTCGCAGAGAAGGGCTAAAATTGGCAAGAGAAACAAAAGGCACAGAATTTGGCTGGCCCCATTAGCTTTGAGATGGATGATCAGGGGGAGCCCACTATGGGGACTTTTGAAGTGCAGAGTAAGTTTCAGCATTTACTTAGTTGATCCTTGGGAGGAGAAGGCCCTTCCTTGTACCCATATTCAGATTTTTGGAGTTTTCCAGTGGCTTCTTGCATGGATTTTGTCATTGATTTTTACACGGGTGGCACTCTGATTGTGCCACTCTTTTCTTTTCTTTTCCTGTTGTTGTATCATACCTTTCTTTATGTCTAGAGTAAGGCCACTAGCAATGCTGGTTTCATCTATGTGGGAAGGGATAGCCATGGTCTGACTGCTAAAAACCTGTTTTACCATATTCTGCAACTTCAGCATTGGCTTGCTCTGGCTTTGGGTAATCATTACATTCTTGTAGTTGATTATAGGGATTGAATGTCATTTACATTTCCATGTCTACTTCAATTTACTAATTCTTGTCTTGAGATATCAAATGAGCTGATTAGTTACATCCCAATTAGTTCATTTATCTTTTTTTTTCAGAAGATTGCATGTCTTTTCTATTTTTCTTCGTCGAATATCTTTGAGAGACAGTCTGAGTATTAGTTTGACGAAATTTTCCATAGCGTGTTATCATATGGATCAATAGATGGACTCAACGTGTACTTTTACTGGTGAGAGATGAGAATATAATGGTAATGACATGCAGTATGATAATGAAATGCTGGGGGACCAGAAGACTCAAGAACATTTTGAGTATAATATGACTGGTAGAATTCTTATTTATGGGGACTGATGAATCTGGTTCTGAATCTGGTTCTGTCATGATACATTTAGAGCACTGATGAATCTGGTTCTGTCCTTAAGACATGCAATCTTCTGAACTAATTGTGAATTATGTAACAGAAGTTCCACTGATGACTGATGAGAGTTCCTGTCAGCAAGGCTTTACTGTAGCCATAAGTTAACTAGAAGTAGTAAGTTTGATTGAAAACATTCTAGTAATAATTTCAAAATTCTAGAGGTTTTGAAAGAGCTAAAGTTACTGTACAGAACGTATATGTGATAACTTTTTTTACACATTGTTCTGTTATCCTTTCATTTTGCTGCATGCTTTGTTGTTTTTTTGCATATACATGTCTTAACTAATTTCAATTGACATAGGATGAGATTGTTGAAAAGATAGCTGAGCTATCGCAACCCGATGTCACAAATCCTCGATCGGAGGCACAAGTTTCTATTGATGTGCTTGGAAAGAGATCGAGCTACTCAAAGGGATATAGAATTCATAAGGACACATATGCTACCCACTCTCAAGCGATGCCAAATCCAGAGATAGATGCTCTAAAACAAGTCGTGGCCGATCAATCAACAGATTCGAGACGATGATGCTCTTCGTGGCAACGAAGTTTGGGGTTGATCCAGCTACCATTCCAAGGTTTGTTCCAAGTGGCGAAAATGGTGAAGACACTTCGATTGGACAGGAAAATGGAACTTCTATGAGTTGAAATTAATGTAGATGTGGGACTTTTGAAAAAGTATAGATGCACACACGTCTAGATTAGTATTTGGATACATGGTAGGTGGAGTAAGTTTTTGGGGAAAAGAGTTGGTGCAAGTTTTTGAGTACCATGGCAGGTGGTGTAATTTTTTGGTTCTATTTTGGATGTTCGTAACTTGGTGACAATTTGTTTATGGACTGTTATCTATGCTTAATTTATTTAAAAAAACTTTTGAATGAGTTTGTAGTATAATAGATAATGTAAGTTATCAGGTTATTGGAAAATTTTTGTTCCATAACAAGTATAGGTCATTTAAAATATTTATTGTCAGAGGTGTTATGCTTTTACCGACAAAATGTGGCAACTTTCGCCGACGAGTGCCACGTCGGCAAAGGTCTTAACATTCGCCGGCACAAACTTGTGTCGCCGAAACTACTATTTTTTGCCTTGCCCATGTGAACATTCGCCGACGCAAACTTGCGTCGCTGAAACTACTACTTTTTGCCGACAAAGGCAATCACGTCGGCAAATATTATTGCCGACATAGCTATGGCGACATCTCGCCGACGCAATGATTGTTGTCGGCAAATATTTTTGCCGACGCAAATGTGCCTTTGCCAACGTACTTTGGTGTGTCGCCGTAGCCCAAAATTGTTGTAGTGACATGAATAAGAGAAACAAAATACAAAAGAGAGGGCACCACAGTGGATTTTCCCACTGCCGTGCGAGAGAGAGAGAGAGAGAGGGGGAAGAGAGAGGGAGAGAGAGAGAGAGAGAGAAGCGGGAAAGAGAGAGACAAGAGAGAGAAGCCGAGAGAGAGAAGCCGAGAGAAGCGGGAGAGAGAGAAAATCCACCGATTGAGAAAAAACAGAATAAAAGGGAAAAGAAGAAAGAAGAAAGAAGAAAAAAAAAGAGAAAAAAAAATGCGTGCTTAACTCTAAAACAAATTGCAAAACGTGAGATTTTGGGATACCTCACGAAATCAATATGCGCGTAAGAATGTTGGATGACAAAAAAATGAATAAAGGGTCGAATGGGAGCTGTATAAATAGACTAAGAGATCGGTGCTCAAATAGGATACGAATCAAAAGGGTATTTATTTAAATTAGGCTATTACCAAAACATGAAAATATACCAAATCGAAATCTTTTAAAAAATATAGAAACCGTATATTCTATTAAGATTCCTACCAAAATAATAAAATAACCTTCCTTATCCGAAAATTTAATAAACCTGGGCGGTTCGAATATAAAATGCTAATTAAATCTAAAAAAGAAGAGTTACTAATAAAGAGAATTAATTATTCAAAATTATCAATAAAATAATTAAAATTGATAAAGGTTATTATTTCTAATTTAGTGGAAAAAAATATCGGGTCGTTACAAACTATCCCCCTTAAACAAATTTCGTCCTCGAAATTCGAAAGGTTACCTCACTCGACGAACAAACTCGGATAGTTGACCCTCATCGCGTCTTCTCATTTCCAAGTTGACTCTTGTAGTCCATGGTGACGCCATAGAATCTTGAGTAATGCGAACTTGTTTCCTCTTAGTTCCTTCTCTTGTCGGTCGAGTATCTGGACAGCCTGCTCCTGAAATGTTGCATCCTCGTCCAACGTAAGCTCCTTCCAATTGAGTATGTGCTCGAGGTGTGCCGTATACTTCCTTAGCATTGATACGTGGAATATGTTGAGGACTCTAGATAGCTGCGGCGGTAGAGCAATACGATAAGCCACTTCCCCCACTCGTTCTAACACCTCAAATGGCCTGATGAATCTAGGTGATAGTTTCCCCTTCTTGCCAAAACGAATAAGCCCTCGTCGTGGTCAAATCTTCAAGAACATATGGTCTCCAACATTGAATGCCAAAGGTCGATTCCTTTTGTTAGCGTAGCTCTTTTGTCGACTATGAGCGGTCAAAAGTCGTTGCTTGATGAGTTGAATCTTCTCCGTCATTTCGCGAACTAGGTCGAGTCCGATAAGGCTAGTCTCTCCTACGTCTGTCCAACATACTAGTGATCGGCAAGGTCTTCCATATAGTGTTTTGATAGGTGTCATCCCAATGCTTGCTTGAAAACTGGTGTTGCAAGCAAATTCGACTAGTGGTAGGTGTCTCTCCCAACTTCCTGTGAAGTCCAAGGCACAAGCTCTAAGCATGTCTTCCAAAGTTTGAATCGTGCATTTAGATTGTCCATCTGTTTGTGGATGAAATGCCATGTTGAAACATAATGTGGTGCCCAAGGCTGACTATAAGTTCTGCCAAAACTGAGATACGAAGCGGGGGTCCCGATCGGACACGATCGATACAGGTACTGCATGTAGTCGAATGATTTCGTTGATGTAGAGATTACTATAAGATTCCAAGGTATCGGACACCCTCACTGGTAGAAAATGCGCGCTCTTTGTCAGTCGATCGACGATAATCCATATAGCATCATTCTTCTTAACGGTTCGAGGCAAACCCGTCACGAAGTACATCGTTACATGCTCCCACTTCCAACCTGGAATGGTTAAAGGTTATAGTGTTCCTCCCGATTTCTGGTGCTCGATTTTGACTTGTTGACAAACAAGGCATGCAGATACAAATCTTGCTACGTCAGCTTTCATTTCGCTCCACCAATACTGTCGTTTCATATCCTAGTACATCTTGTTACTCCCCGGGTGTATGGCAAAATTTGACCTGTGATACTCCTTCAGCACTGACTCCCGTAGCATCCCAAAATCGGGTACAAATATCCTCCCTTGAAATCTCATACTCCCATCTTCATGTATAGTCCAACCTGCGAGGTTGACTCCTGATGTCAGTCGATGCTTGAAGAAATCTGTCTCTTGATCAAGTGCTTGCACCTTCAATATCTCCTAGTGTAGCGTTGGACTAACCCTCAGGGCACAAAGTAAAACATCCGACTTCGATGTAGATGGCTGTAAACTGAACTCATTGAGAGTTTCCATCATTTTCCATTCATAAACGGCCATTGCTGCTACCATTCCTCTAGACTTGCGACTAAGGGCATCAGCCACGACGTTAGCCTTTCGCGAATGGTATGACAAAGTGAAACTGTAGTCTTCTAAATACTCCATCCATCTTTTTTGTTGCATGCTCAAGTCTTTTTGGGTGAAGAGATACTTCAAACTCTTATGATCCATGAAAATCTCGAAGCTCTCCCCGTACAAGTACTGCCTCCAAGTCTTTAGTGCAAATACTAGTGCTGCTAACTCCAAATTGTGGATAGGGTAGTTCCTCTCATGTGGTTTCAATTGTCTCAAAGCATAGGCAACCACTCGACCTTTCTGCATTAAAACTCTCCCAGGCCTTCTCCCAAAGCATCACAGTAAACCTCATATCCTTCGTCCCTAGTTGGAATCACCAATATTGGTGCAGTAGTCAATCTCCTCTTTAGTTCCTAGAAAGATCGCTTGCTAGCCTCGTTCCAAAACAAATTTGACACCCTTCTGAGTCAGCAGGGTCATTGGTCTCCCTAACTTAAAAAAATCTTCAATGAACTTTCGATAGTATCCTGCGAGTTCTAGAAAACTCTAAACTTCGAACACTGTTCTAGGTGATTTCCAAATCAAGGCTACTTCCACTTTACTAGGATCCACGGCAAATCCTTGTTCTGAAACGACGTGTCCAAAGAACTTTACTTTTTTCAACCAAAATTCGCACTTACTAGCCTTAGTATACAGCTGATTGTCTCGTAACACTTGCAACACTATCCTTAAGTGCTTTTTATGCTCTTCTTTCGACGGCAAGTGGATCAGTATGTCATCAATAAAACAAACTCGAACTGACCTTAGAATGATGCAAAAATCTTGTTCATGAGACTCATGAAGACAGCTGGTGCGTTGGTCAGTCCAAATGGCATCACTACAAACTCCTAGTGTCCATATCGAGTTCTAAAAGCAGTCTTTGAGATATTCTCATTTCTGACTCGTAGCTAGTGATAGCTTGACCACAGATCAATCTTCGAAAAGTATCTAGATCCTCGTAGCTGGTAAAAAAAAATCATCAATCCTTGGTAATGTGTAGCGATTCTTAATCGCAACTACATTCATTGTCGATAGTCAAAACATAACCTCAAAGTTCCATCATTCTTTGTAACAAATAATGCTGGAGAAGTACTAGATTGAATGAAACCCTTATCAAACAGCTCTTGCAACTGAACCTTTAATTCCTTTAGCTCTACGGGTGCCATCCGGTGCGGTGCTAACCCATGTAGCTTGTCTGGAAAAACATCAGCGTACTCACATAGGACTCTAGGCAAATCCAACTTCTTGTGGTCCTTTTCTTCAACATCAAGCTTGCTATCTAGCCGGTTAGGTTCTAGCATTATCTTGATCTTCTAGTAGTAGAAGAGGGGTCCTGTCTATCCCCCTTAAACAAGAACCTTGTCCCATCGACAGCGATTGCGGTCACCCACTTCTGTTGGCAATCTATCAAAATTCGGTGCGCAGACAACCAATCCATCCCAAAACTCATGTCAAAATCTGACATTTTGATCACTCGTAAATCACAAGACAAACGCCAACCGGTCACCTCTAACTCGCAGTTCTAACATGTAAAACCTACTAACGCCTAAACCCCCAAAGGTGTCGCTACACTAAACGTCTTCCCGAGTCGTTTCGTAATAAATCGACGGTCGTTGCCTTTGAACTTTGAAAAGATTGATGTGTGATAAGCAGGTCAACGCGGTTGGCATTCTGCATGCTAGCAGCAAGATTGTGAAGCATCCGTGCGAAGTCGTTCACTACTAGGTCAAACAAAACATTCACATTCACAGGTGGCGGCGACAGCGCACCTGTCGTACCTAGGTTGTGGTGTAGAGTAGTCGAAGGTGCATCATTGCTGTTAATAGGCCCCGTGCGTAAACTAGTTATCATCTACTGAAAATAAGACTAAGTGTCCCCGACTGACCTCTTATAGTATGAGTCTAACAGACATGGCTCAACAAAACTAATAGCAATCCATGCATTGAAATGAACAAGTAACACATGTACGTCAAAGCTTACGTCTCATGAATCTGATGACGACATCTATAATATAAAAGAGAAAAGAAAAGAAAATATAAAACCTCTACAAATTCAATTACATATAGTTTTCCAGAAAACTTGAATTATTTGGGTGTTAACACACTCGCACATGCAATTAACTATCTGAGTCACGCGCTAAATAACTAAGCTACTCAACTCCAAAGTCTCTAGGTTCTCAACCTGAGGCTTTGATACCAAGTGTAACGCCCCATAATTTTATGGTACGTTAAAATAAAATAATAATCATTTACGCAGCAGAATAAAATTTTAATTTAAAAATAAAGGCTCAATTCTCAAAATATTTATTAATTGTCGGCAAAACAACTGGCCCAAAATTTCATTCACCAAATAGTTTCGAAACTAACTATTCAAGTCATAATTCTCATTAAATAAATTCAACTGAAAGGACACCCTAGGTTATACCATCAGACTGTTACTAGTACAGCCATGGCTCTGGTACATTATTCTCATCCAATTCAATCTCTTGAACTTTCGCGTCATGTCCCCCATCGACCAGTTCTTCAAAATCTGGCATGAAATGCCAGGGGCCAAGAAGTAGTCCAAATGAGTGATTAACACTCAGTAGAAAATATCTAACCTTACTCCTAACTTACAAATAAACACACATGATAATCTTTCTATATAGCATTGCAAAGAACAATAAATAAACAGAAAATCTGTAATATCGTGCATAAATATGCGTATACAATGTCGTGCATAAAACTTTCCGCATTGAGTATCCTTATATTATTATTATCTCCACACCGGGGTCTCGCAATCCCCCATATCAAAAGTATAACCTCATGGTCTCGCAATCCCCTTCATTGGTATCGCAGCATCGGAGTCTCGCAATCCTCCTTAGTCAAATTACAATCTCAGTGTCTTGCAATCACCTTCATCGATATCACAACATCGGGGTCTCGCAATCCCCCATAATCCACCATAACTCCAAATTGTTCTGGTTATTACTCATTATCGCAACAATGAGATCATCTAACCCTGCCGTTCAATTAACTTCTAATTTTCATGCATGCATGCATGCACAATGCTCATCCGTTATGCTCAATATGCAACAACAAATTTTTATCATGTAATTCTAATTAAATATGCATCGAGTATAAATTAAATTGTGATAAATCATAGAACAACATCCACATTTATCGAATCTAAGTTACATACACGTTCGTGAGTCCTAGTATACAAATCGGTTTCAACAAGTAATAGTCCTCTAAATGCTCAACCCAATTAACTTACGAATCACTATATACAATAAATATCTAATAAATTCCTATAGTTCAGATCGAATCCCGATCTGACACATAATATTTATTCAGTTCACAACATGATCAATTAACGCAATCTAATACACATAATTATTTTAATAATTATTCAAGTACAAATTTGATTCATATCCCTACTCAAACATTGAATAAAAATCTATGCTGAGAACATAACAAGATATGCAGCCAATGTAACAACTCATACAGACAACATAGCAGTCATGTGAACAACAAAATGGGTCATGCGGATGGCATACAGAGGCATACGGACAGTGTAACGGGTTATATGAGCAGCATAACGAGGTCCTCATAAATCACATATATTTGTAGGGTTCAGTCCGAAGTTCCTACCTTGATCCGACAAAATAAAGCGCTAGCAAAAATCCACGAATCAAACACCGCACTGATATCTGATTATCGCAACACTATAAAAAAAATCAAAAACATTCATTAAATATAATTCATAAAAAAGGTTGTGTGTTAATATAATAGATAATAGGACCAGTCACTAAAAAAAATAGTGAACTAATACTTATATATAATATAATACTGAATACTTTAAATATAATATGTATAGAATAACAAAAATAATATAATAATGTCAACCACATGAATAAGAGAAACAAAATACAAAAGAGAGAGCACCACAGTGGGTTTTCCCACTGCCGTGCGAGAGAGAGAGAGAGAGGGGGGGAGAGAGAGAGACAACCGAGAGAGAAGCCGGAGAGAGAGAGAGACAAGAGAGAGAAGCCGAGAGAGAAACCGGGAGGGAAGAGAGAGAGAAGCGGGAGAGAGAGAGAAAATCCAGCGATTGAGAAAAACAGAATAGAAGGGAAAAGAAGAAAGAAGAAAACAAAAAAGAAAGAAAAACGCGCGCTTAACTTTAAAACAAATTGCAAAATGTGAGATTTTGAGATACTTCATGAAATCAATATGCGCGCAACAATGTTGGACAACGGAAAAAATGAATAAAGGGTCGAATGGGAGCTGTATAAATAGACTAAGAGATCGGTATTCAAATAGGATACGAATCAAAAGGGTATTATTTAAATTAGGCTATTACCAAAATATGAAAATATACCAAATTGAAATCTTTTAAAAAATATAGAAACCATATATTCTATTAAGATTCCTACAAAAATAATAAAATAACCTTCTTTATCCGAAAATACAATGAATCTGGACGGTTCGAATATAAAATACTAATTAAATCTAAAAAACAAGAGTTACTAATAAAGAGAATTAATTATCCTAAAATATAAATAAAATAATTAAAATCCATAAAAGTAATTATTTCTAATTTAGAGAAAAAAAATACCGGGTCGTTACAAGGTTGACTGTTAAAAACAAAATAAAATAAGATAAAATAGCAAGATAAATAATTTAAGAAAGATAAATAATTTAAAAAATTCATACTTTAAACTTTCTTGTGTTCTTAAAATTTAAAGTAAAAGATATACAGATGTTACTTGATATTGAGAATAAGAGCAAGAAAAATGGTTATACTAAATATTGTTTGAACTAATTTGTTATATGTGTAGTATTTGTTATGGTATAGGAAGATTTTTCCTTGTAATTTCTTTACTAGAGATCGATTTAGATGATATACGAATTATTGAATTTTGCTCGGATTCATAATTATCTGTTGCAAAGTTGAATTGGATAAAAATCTTAATTTCGTAGTATATAATTTGATTAAGATATTAAAGTGTCTTAATTAAAACTTTTATACTCATATTTAGATTATTAATTGAAATTTTTATATGCTTGGCTAGGTTTTTAAGGAGGGCTTTGATAATTTATTTTCTAGAAAATCAGTGAAAAGTACAAATTTTGGATTAATGAAGATTTTTGCTATGGGTACAGCAAGAGATGTACCGATTATGAACATATCTGGGACCTCTTATAATAACACTAAATTTTTAATTCCAATTCAATTATTCAAATATTTAATAATATAGATTTAACTGTTATTGTTTAATATTTTAAATTAAAAAAATCAAATTTATTTTTTTTGCTAGCTCGCTCGAGGCCGCTCGAGCGTTCGTTTGAAACTTTGCAACAACATATCTGGAGTTATGTTAGATTGATGAGGAAAAAGTCATTTTTTTTATACGTCTTCATGACCTTGAATACACGATTAAGGCCGATATTATTATATAAACTAGAGGGTTATGCGTATTTCTTTTACATTCTATGAAATTAGCCATTTTGAGAGCTTTGAGAAGAGAATTTTGTTTGTTCTTGAGAAAGTCCTATCCACTTTATTTTTCGGCAACTCGAGGCTGTTTGTGTCACGCCCTTAAATTTAAAAATAAAACTAATTAAATAAATAAGTAAGTATTAGAGAATTCTTGCCAAAGGCTCAATGAAATCTTTCCAAGTGTCCATGCATAAGGAGATAAGTGTTCTAATTTGATTATAAGTATATAGTGAATCACCCCATTTCAATGATCACTTAGATGAAATAAAAATTTTCAAAATATTACATTTAGTATCTCACCAAAATAAGATAGAGTTATAATACATCTTCTTAAAAACAGTTAAGTAAAAGATGCTAAATAACTCCATGTATAAGACTTTACAAAAAATCATATAACAGTCCAAACGCCCATGCCAAATGATACTAAACGTCCAGAGTTGCACTTGAAAAGAAAATAGAGGAGCTGAGCTAATAAGCCCAATAGAGAAATCTATTCTAATCTTACGTGGATATGAAATGGTATGGTACGACAAGAGAATGTAAATGTCCAGTAATAGTGAGATCATGAACGAAATCAAGTTAAAGACTAAGGATGAATTATGTCATATAATAACATGTAATAACGTCAATAACATTAACAAGTTTGTTATAAACCACTTATTGCACCTCATAAGTTGTTAATCCAATCAATCATGTCCTCGTTGCATTTTTATGTTTATAATTAGTAATTCCGTAGGAGACTAGTTCATCACTCCTAGCATTCTTTCGGGAAGTCTAGTTCAAAGCTTTCCTAGCATTCCTGAAAGAGTCTAGTATAATTACCCCAGCATTCCTCTTGAGGAGTTTAGTTCATCCATTGTGTCGTTCAAGTGCCCCACGCATGTCATGTGTCCTATAACAATTTCATTTCATCAACTTATTCTCTCAAGTAATGCACATGTTTCGTAATCACCATATTAAATCTATGACATATTGCGTTGTACTCATACAATATGAATCTTAGAAGTAAGTCCAAAGAATAGGTGCAAGCATTAACCTTAGAAGTCAACAACTCAAATTTTCAATAATGATTTCAATAAGAATAAAGTACAAAGTTACCGATAATACAAGCATTATTACCGATAATACAAACACTACTACCAGTAATATAGAACACTGTCTAAAAATAAAATACTAAATTATCGATAATACTGACACTATTACCGGTAATATAGAACACTGCTTGAAAATGAGACACTAAATTACCAGTAATACAGACACTATTACCGGTAATTGCAGGGACTATCCGAAAATGCGCGATTTTTGTAGATTTTTCTCAAACTTCTACTCTTAAGCTCTAAACCAACACCCAAGCTCATAAAAAACCAAAAATAAGTCATACACGCATAAGAGAGGTGAGGGATCCCTACCTAGAGTGTCGGATCGAAGAATTTGAGCTTCAAAACTAAACCTTAGCTCCAATGGTGGATGAACTCGAAATAAACTCCCTCCAAACGAAATGAGTACAATTAACCACCAAATACAAGAGAAATATGAAGGATCTTGAGAAATTTCGAAATTCTAACAAGGTTTGTGAGACGAGATTTGAGAGAGTTATCACACACACACGCCCATGGGTGTCCAACAGGAAAGAAGAGAGAGAGAGAGAGAGAGAGAGAGAAATATGGATTTTTACAAAAAAAAAAATCTGATGTAAGGCTTTTAAAGCCTCAATTACACACACATCCCCTAAGTGTAACACATGTTACCTACAAGCCTCTTGTCTAACATTTACTACACGTAAATTCCAATTCATTATATATGCATAAAATGTAATAAACTACGTCTTAAATCTAATTTCGGACAATTAATAAATCATTCAAATAAAAAATAAAATATATTCTAAATTCTCACATTCTACCATCCTTAAAAGAATTTCATTCACAAAATTAAAATGTCGCCTAAAACACTATTTAATTTAACTCAACTTAATAATGCGCAAAGCATATTGATAGTACTACTGAACAAGTCCATAAAACTAGTAAAGCATATTGAATTGATTCAAGCATTAACAATGCCAATCTAATATTTATCACAATTCAATGACTGTCAAGTCTAAATCAAGTACACAATCAAACCGTAAATAAATGGGGATATTTCTTCCTAATTTCGTCCTCACGTTCCCAAGTCGAGTCTTCTTTGCCTTCATTGCTCCACAATACCTAAACCAATGGTATAGTCCTACCCCTTAACACTTACTCTCGAGAATCTAGGATATGTATTGGCTCCTCTCTATAGGATACATCGGCTTCTAATTCAAGTTCGGACCATTCCAAAACATGCGAAGGATCCGATTTGTATTTTCTCAACATCAACACATGAAATACATCATGCACACCTGACAACTTTGGTGGTAACGCTAAACAGTATGCAACCCCCAAGCTGATTTCTCGCAGGTACCATTAAAAACATATTTTAAACACATTAAACGGTTTGGATCATTAAAATCTAATCAGGAATGAAGAGTTTAGATGTTGGTCTAATATTAGTCTAAAAAAGTATTAGTCCATAGAGCCTTTCCCTATATATATATATATATATA
>JABCMJ010009281.1:0-13445 GCA_014822125.1 Arbutus unedo | reverse complement strand
TTTCAGATTGGAAACCCTAAACTTTCTGTTAGATTTGAATGATCCCAAACATAATTTTTCCTTATGTTATTTTCATAATTTGTCGGCCCAAAGATATTCACATTTTTCATGTTATCAAAATTACAAAAGCTGTTTTTTGGCAAAAATACCTTTCCTTGCCAAAAAGATACTTTTGGCAAGAAAATTTTTCCTAACCAAAAGTATCCTTTTGGCGAGGAAATGTCTCCTCGCCAAAAGTACCTATTTTCGGTGAGGAAAAACTTTCTCGCCAAAAGTAAACATTTCCTCGCCAAAAGTACCTATTTTTGGCGAAGAAAAATTTCCTCACCAAAAAGGAACTTTTGGCGAGAAAAAATTTCCTCGCGAAAGTATCCATTTGGCGAGGAAAAATGAGAGGAAACATACATATTTTTTCTCACAAAATAGGTAATTTTGGTGAGAAAAATTTTTCTCGCCAAAAGCACCCATTTGGGGAGGAAAATAATATTTCCTCACCAAAAGTAACTATTTGTCGAGGAAAATAATTTCCTTGCAATTGTGTTAAAAACGGCGACAAATTTATTTTTTCGTCGCCATATATACCCATTTGGTGACAAAATTAAATTTCGCCTTCCACTTTTGTTGCCATATATGATTTTTGTTGTCATGACATGTGGAACTTAAACCTAGCTTGAGTAATTCGTAAATTTAGTACGTTTATTATTTTTTATAACCTTAACATTATGTTAGTACTTTACATCACATAAAATGGGATCCATTATGATTAAATATGATAACTTGAACCGTCTATTTATAAGTCTCGGTTTGGTTAGCATTATGCAAAAGGTTTTTAGAGTAATTATTTTACAAAAAGTTAAGTTCAATGAACATAAACATTCGTCTAAATTTATTTCGGTGAAGACTTTCTCGATCCTGATTAACACGATTTTTTGAATTGAATGTCAAGTATTGAGAGTTATAAAAGGAACACATTGTTAATTTTACATACTGTGGAGTCTCGAATCCGAATTAGACTTCTCAAAAGTATATAGCGAATTCTCTGGCGGAACTTGCAAAACACTCAACACTAAATTAGTGCCTACCGGGGTTGGATATACGGCGAGCAATCCGACGATCAAGTTAGACTTTTAGTGAGAGCACAAGCAACTTGAAAGTAAGAGATAGTGTGAGTATATGCACTTACCTGTACCAAGAGTGCCCATAGAATATTTATGGAGTAGGCACCCAACCGCTTGGCGGAGTATTTGGCCAAGGGTATTGCATCGTGGGTTGAGAGTCACGGTGGTGATGCCGAACACTACATCTTCTGTGCGAGTCGGACAGGCACGTCTACATGCCCCGTAATCCTCTTTCCCACGTTTGTACGTGTAGGACGCACACCTCTTACGTGGTGATGCCAAACACTACATTACCGAAGATGGAGAAAGGCTGAAGACTGATGTCGAGTGCGTTGGTGATGTGCCGCAAGAGGGTTGGAGAAGATAGATATTGAAGACGGTGCCACCCATTGGGTTGTTCGGTATGTGAGCCGAAGAACTGTTAGGCAGCTCTTGGGCTTAGCCCGACTTGGGCCGAGTATAAGTAAGCCGAGGATGATCGTGGACCCAAGGCCTACTATTTTTGTGTACTCCGGCCCACTACAATAGCCCTTTAAGTCTTCCGTGTCAAAGCTGATATGGAGGTGTTGATTTCCTACAGGCTGGAGCTAAGCATGACCGATGTTGTAGGAAAACACGCAACGGTTTATACAGAGCATCAGCCCCTGAGATGCTACCACATGGAGCAAGATCCAACGGTTGGAGACGAAACGATTCATTTCTCGCGTGCAATGCCTCGTGTCCCATGCCACCCGTTTCTTGAAAATTGAGCCCCAGTATAAATAGGGTGCTCAAAGGAATGAGTACATTCTTTTACGCCATATATCATCTAGTGCCCCCAACGTTTCTTTTGCTCTCTGGAAATTCGATTCCCCATTCTCTCAGCGATTTGTCATTGTTTTCGAACTCCAAATAAGCTTACTCTATTGTATCCATAATGCTTGAGTATGTTTTCACTTTCTTTCTTTGGGCTATCCTAGTTTTTGGTTGTTAGTTTGAAGTCGTCGTCAGGGGTTGTCATTTCGACCCCAAAATCTGGCCGAGCACCATGACGTTTGGTTGGGGACGACTTTATTTTACCTGGCATTCCCTTGACCGCCGCGGAGCGCCCTGTGTCGGTGTCTATTTTATTCTGCATTCCACCTTAAGACTTTGAGTTAGATCTATCACCCCTGACTGAGTTGCGACTGAGGGTGAACTCTGCTCATACACCATACCTTAGAGATTTTTAAACACCCGTGCACCTCTTAATAGGATGTCCAAACCTGAAGTAGACTCAGCATAGATGCTGTCCTTTGGTGCCAAAAAGCCCCGACCCAGTGGCTCGATAGGGCTTCCAAGCATCAATGTGATGTCGAAGACCTCGACTTCTCACTCGAGAAAGAATTGGTACTCCCGTTTCTTTGATGATCTAGAGAGCCTAGCTAACTTCCGCCTCACGTACCGTATCCCTGACAGTGTATTCATAGATTTAGTCTAAGCGGGTGATAACCTTGTCATGGACGAGTTCCAGATCATACTCCCATTGATGGCCATCATCGAGAGAGAGATACGTTTCCCCTTCCATCCTTTTCTTCGGCAGGTGCTGAACAATCTTCAGTTAACTTCCTCCCAAGTCACGATAAACTTTTATCGTATGGTCATGGGAGTCATCAAACTAAAGAAAATATACCATCTAGATTTCGAGATTGAGGATATGTTCAGCCTCTACTTTGTAAGCCAGAACAAGATAGCGAGGAGGAAGTACCTCAGTTACCAAACCAGGCAAAGAAGGTTGATCTGGGGGTTGCCGGACTCTGACAAGTACGCAAACAATTTTGTCGTCGTTAGGGGAGAGTTTGAATTTGCCGTAGGCGAATATTGTTTTCATCCGATCCCCAGAGTCACAGGGTACGCCGGCAAGGATTGTAAGATTAAGTTTTCTTTTCTTTTAATGTTCGGTGCTATATCTTTATTTCGTACTAATCCGGTCATCTATCACAGGGAAAGAAGTTGTTGATCGCCTGAGGAGCAGAGCATCGTGGACTAGGATCAATCGAGCCTTGGCTATTCGGAGGAGGCACAGAGACTGCTCAGTGCTTCTCGAATATATTGATCTGTACCAGTTGAAGCTCAAGTCCCGTGGAGACTCTAGTAGCAGTAGTGAAAGTGCTAAGGGCGGAGGAGCATGCCACGAGCCTGAGCAAGTAGTTGATCCAGCGGTTTGGACGAGCGCCAGCTCTCTGCTCAGGGTTATAAGAGAGCCGAGGGAGGAGCCGACACCAGAGACAGTCATCCATATATCTTCAGGTACCGATTCTTTGGATTTTTCCTTCGGTTCGTGTCAGTGATCAAGAGTTGAGGGACCTATTTGCAGAGATCAACCAAATGCCGAGCAATGCTCACGACGAAGTGACGCTGAAGCTGGCAATGGGCGACACACCATCGCCGAAGACTGCAAGGCCGGCTGACCCTCAAAATAAGAGGAAAAGCATCCAGGACGGTGACGTAGTCGCAAAGAAGCCCAGGGGGGCTAATGAAGATGCTCGGCCAATGGTTGCAGAGGCCTTTCAGGGCAAGGAAGCCCCTCCTCCTTTACCGAAGACAACACCCACCCCAGTTGATGTTAGGATGGTGGGGGTGTCAAGCCCTGATAAGTTCATGCTGCAGTGCCTGCTTGTTGGACAGTCGTTGAATATTGATGACTCTATCGACGCCAATCCCCATGTCGCACTGTCTCTGGCTGAGGGTATGATACTTCCCAAGGATGCTGAAGCCTTGTCGAAGGGTCTAGATTCCTCATTCCTTGAGATGACTTGTCTCATGGTGAAGGTACGGTTCATCACTCTCTCTTCCAAGTTCCTCATTTTTACTTAATAATTTTTCTCATAGCTTTAGATATATGGTACAGGTGACCCAGCATTTGGCCCCGGTGAAGGAGGGCCTCCTGCAGAAGGAGATCCAGATATAGTGTCTGAGGGGGCTCCATGAACAAAAGGTGGAGGCCAAAAATAGGATGCGTGAAGAGCGGAACACTGTCCGAGCCACCCTCTCTAAGATTGAAGAGAAGGCTAAGGCCTTATCACTTGCCCTTGAGGCCAAGGACAAGGAAATGACACAAAGGGTTGATAAGGCCGACTCGAAGGGGTACGACGATGGGTACACTGAGGCCCAGGGGAAATTCTTGAGGCAGATGGAGGGGATTAATGCACAGTTGGCTGGTCTTCTTAACGATGCCTTCAAGGATGGTTGGCTTTGAGCGCTGAAAGAGGCCCAAGTGCCAAAGGGATCCTTTTTGCATGAGAAGATTCCCGCATATAAAGCGCCCACCACCTTTGCCGAGCCATCGAGCGACCCCTTAGCCGTGCCATTGGCACCTGCCGAGGATCACCAAGATGTGGCCGAAGATCCGAGCTTACCGATTGTCGGAGAAGTCGACCTTTCGGCACAAATATGAGCTTGGGCTTTGTAATAATTAGTTATGCTTTTCAAACTATGGTCGGTTGGAGCCGACGTCTTAGCTTCAGTCTGTTTTGCTTACAAACTTTATTTGCGCGAATGTGTTGGTACTTTGTCTTTGGAATGTGAATGGCATCTCCAGAATGTGACTTTTATTTTCTTTTCCTTGATCGTCAGTCTGCACTGATTTATTTATACAATATGGTCATTGGTGATTGCCGGCTGCTGTTCTGACTTGTGAATGTACTAATTTGTTTGTTGTCCCCTTAGTTGGAGTCGAGCCGTGAGTTGGCGGCTGAACTGTGACTGAGTTGTAGGTATAGAGTGGAATCATGAGCTCATGCGAGTGAGTAGCTGTGCGTTAGCCATTAGAGGTTGATACAGGGCCGAGCATAAGTACTTGGAGAAAATTTAAGAGATTTCACATGTTGGTAACCAGGCGTAGGCTGTTCGACAAGTTGACCGAGTAAGAACGGAATGAGAGAAATCCTTTCAATTAATGAAATTCCAAAACAATAAAGAGCTTGAGGCCGTACAACGAAAAAAGAAAATGATAACATCGAAGGGCCCTGGGCCGCACATTCTAGAATAAAAATGTAAGCAAATAAAGAATTTCGAGGAGGGCCCTTGGCCATGTGATCTAGTGGTAATATTTTCTCAGATTCTGGCCGTTCCATGGTCAAGGAATAGGAGTGTCATCTAGGTCTTCCAATTTGTAAGAGCCGACCTCGGCTACCTTGATCACTCGGTAGGGACCCTCCTAATTAGGACCGAGTTTATTTGTCCGTTTTGCTCTGACCACCTTTCTGAGGACGAGATCATTAGGTTTGAATGATCTGGGCCGAACCCTCTTATTATAGCCTGGGATATTGTCTGCTGGTATGCAGCAATCAGAATTCGAGCGGAACCCCTCTACTCTTTAGCCACATCCAAAGCGGCTGATATTGATTTGTTGTTGGTCTTCAGATTGAAGCCTCTAGTTCGCATAGTGGGGAGGCCGGGTTCAAGGGGGATAATCCCTTCCATGCTGAAGGCAAGTGAAAATGGTGTTCGGCCTATTGACCAGCCATTTCTTGATCCCGTCGAGCATGATTTTGTTCGAGACTTCGGCTTGCGCGTTGCATTGAGGGTAGGAGAGTGTTGAATTAAAGAATTGTATCTTGTGCTCGGCGCAGAAATTAGTAAATAGGTCTCCTACGAACTATGTGTTATTGTAGGAGATAAAAGTGTAGGGGATACCGAACCTTGAGATGATATTGCATGATTTTGTTTGAGACTTCGGCTTGCCCATTGCATTGAACATAGGATAGTGTTGAATTAAAAGAATCGTATCCTGTGCTCGGCGCAAAAATTAGTAAATAGGTCTACTATACACTATGTGCCATTGTCGTAGATAAAAGCGTAGGGGATACCAAACCTTGAGATGATATTATGTCAGACAAACCAATTGACGTCCTTGTCTTCAATCGTGATTAGGGCTCGGCCTCAACCCATTTTATGAAGTAGTCAGTAGCTGTAATGACGAATTTGAAACCGCCTAGTGCCACAGGGAATTTCCCCATAATATCTAGCCCCTACTGTGCAAACGGCCAAGGACTGGATAGGGGGTTGAGTTGTTTGGCTGGCTGATGGAGGAGAGGAGAGAACCTCTGACACTGGTCACACTCCTTGACGAGTTGAGCAGCTTCCTTCTTCATGTTTGGCCACTAATAGCCTTGAGTGAAAGCTCGGTGTACCAACGATCTTCCTCTCGAGTGGTAACCACAGCTGCCAGAGTGCAGTTCATGAAGTACGGCCCTCGTCTGTTCTGGGTGCACACAAAGAAGATAAGGTGCAGAGTACGTCATTCGGTGGAGTTTGGCTCCAGGTCCCAACCAGAATTGAGCAGCCTTGTGAACAACTTTGTGAGCCTCTTTTCGGTCCTCAGGTAAAGTTTTGTCATTGAGATACGCCACGATGGGATCCATCCAACTAGGACCCTATGAAATGCAATTGACCTCCTACCAGCTTTTCAATGCTAGGCAATGGGAGGATGTTAACGGAGACAATCCTCTACCTCCCAGCGTCTATTGCCGACGTAAGGCCTGCTGGTGTGTCGGCATGGGCATTTTGTTCCTGAGCAATCTGATCCAAATTGAAGTGTCGGAACCATTGGGTGAGTTGGTGAACCGCGGCGATGTAATGAGACATCTGTTCGTCTTGGGCTTCATAGTCCCTAGACAATTGGTTGATGACTAACTGAGAGTCGCTATAAGCGTTGATATGCTCGGCACCCAGGTCTTTGGGGAAATGGAGCCCGACAAGTATTGCCTTGTATTTGGCTTCGTTGTTGGAGGCGGCAAATTCAAGCCGGATGGCTAGCTCGTGAAGAATGCCTTCTGGTGAGATCAGAACAACCCCAGCCCTTGAACCATGGTTGTTGGAGGATCCATCCACGTACATCCTCTAGAAGTTACCGTGGAAAAATTGCCAAGGTAACGATTCGATTGAATCGTTTTTCAGTAGTTGGTAGTTCCTGCTGGTGCTGGGCGAGGACCTGACCTTTGATTGCCGTTATTGGCTGGTATTGAATGTCGAAGTTAGCCAGTTCCATAGCCCATTTTGTGATACGATTGGAGAGGTTGGCCTTGCGCAACAAGCTCTTCAGTGGGTGTTCGGTTAGTACCGTAATGGGGTGAGACTGGAAGTATAGCGTGAGCTTTCGGGAGGTAGAGACGAGCGCCAGTGCGAGCTTGTCCAAAGGTAAGTACCTGGTCTCTGCACTGACTAGGGTTTTGCTGGTATAGTAAATGGGGAGATGTGCTTGATCCTCTTGTCACACGAGAACTGAACTGATCGCATGTTGAGATATGGCCAGATAAATGAACAGAGGCTCATTCTCTTTTGGCGTAGTGAGTTGTGGTGCTGAAGATAAATATGCTTGGCGCTTCCAGTTTGGTGATTGCATTGATCTGGTTGGGGTCAGTCTCGATACCCCGTCTTGTGGCCAAATGGCCCAGGAATTTTCCTGAACCGACGTTGAAGGCACACTTCTCGGCATTTAGGTGGAGCTTGTGTTTCTTCAAGATGTCGAAGACCTCTTGTAGGTGTGTTAGGTGGTCAGCCTCGTGCTTGCTTTTGACCACCATGTTGTCAAAGTAGGCTTTCATCGTATCCCTAATCTGTTTGCCGAACATTTTGGTGACCATGCGTTGGTAGGTTGCCCCCACGTTCTTGAGGCCAAAGGGCATCACTTTGTAGCAAAACAAACCACGAGGGCTGATGAAGGCGGTTTTCTCCCTGTCCGGCTTATGCATAACGATCTGGTGGTATCCATGGTATGCGTCCATGAAGCTGAATCGAGCATGCCCAGTTGTCACTTTTTGGAAGACTGAGTCCTTTTACTCTTCCTCCAGTCCATCTCTTCAGGGGGAGTCCAGACAAGAAGAGATGTCTACCTAGTATAATTCCATTGAGGGGGAACCACTGTTCTATAACCATAATGAGGAGGAACCTATATCTGCTGAAGGGACAGGAGCACATAATGACCCCATATCTAAACATAATGAAGAGAACCTATATCTATTGAAGGGACATGAACACATGTTATTAATGGTAATAATGGGGAACAGATACACCGACTATAAAAGGCCAAATTAAAAATATACACTAGCTGAAAAACCGAAAGTCCTCTTGTGTGATACCACCTTATCCATCACAATTGCCTGCTTCAGTTCCAGACTCCTCGGTTGACCCATCTGGTAATGACATATCTTTCATTGAACCTTGTCTTATTGATTCTGATAATCTTCCCATTGCGCTTTGGAAAGGTGTTAGGTCATGCACTTAACATTCCATCTCTCAGTTTGTCTATTATGATCGTTTATCTCCTTCATATCATGTTTTTGTTTCTTCTTTGTCTTCTATATCTATTCCACAAAATTGGCAAGAAGCAGTAATGATATCTAAATGGAAAGAAGCTATGGTAGAGGAGATGACCGCTTTGAAAAAGAACGGCACTTGGGAGCTCGTATCACTTTCAGGGAAAAAGAAAGCAGTAGGATGCAAGTGGGTTTTCATGGTTAAGCAAAATGCTGATCGTATATTTGAAAGATACAAGGCAAGGCTGGTTGCTAAGGATTCTACTCAAACCTATGGTATTGACTATGAGGAGACATTTGCTCCAGTAGTGAAGATGAATTCTGTGCGAGTTTTACTCTCTTGTGCAGTAAATTTGAATTGGCCTCTTTATCAGTTTGATGTGAAGAATACATTTCTTCATGGTGAGTTAGAAGATGAGGCATATATGGATATAACATCAGGTTTTCCTTCGTCTAAGATAAAGGGAAAGGTGTGCAGATTGAAAAAAATCCTTTATGGATTGAAACAGTCACTTAGAGCTTAGTTTGACAGATTTTCAAAGGCTATGTTGCAGTTTGAATACAAACAAAGTCATGTCGATCATACTATATTCATCAAATGAAGTGTTGATAAGGTCGCTGTCCTTATTGTTTATGTTGATGATAGAATAATGACAGGTACTGACGTAGATGAAATTTTTAGTCTCAAATCAAGTCTGACTCAAGAATTCGAGATTAAAGATTTTGGATCATTATAGTACTTTTTGGGAATAAAAGTGGCAAGATCTAATCGGGGTATTTTTATCTCCCAACAGAAGAACATCCTTGATTTATTGAAAAACAGGTATGTTGAGTTGTAGACCTACAACTTTTCCTATTGAGGCAAATCATCAAATAAGTGGAGACTCGGGGGAACGCACTGATAAAGAGAGATATCAACACTTAGTAGGCCGATTGATATACTTAGCCCACACTCGACCATATGTCTGTTATGCAGTGGGCATTGTCACCCAATTCATGCATGATCCTCGTGCTTCACATTTGGATGCAGGGATTTACTGATGTCAACTGGGCTAGTTCTATGGATGATAGGCGTTCTACTTATGGCTATTATACTCTCCTTGGAGAAAATTTGGTTACTTAGCGAAGTAAGAAGCAATCAGTGGTCGTCAGGTTTAGCGCATAAGCTAAGTATAGAGCTATGGCTCATGGAGTTTGTGAGCTCTTGTGGCTTCAAACCTTGTTACGTGATTCAGGAATGGTTGATAATTGTCCAATGAAACTCTATTATGACAACAAAGCTACCATAAACATTACTCACAATCCTATTCAACATGACAGAATGAAGCATATTGAGATTGACCAGTACTTTATTAAGGAAAAGCTGAATGATGGGTTGATATGTATGCCTTTGTGACATCTGAAGATTAATTAGTCGACATCTTCACAAAAGGGCTGGACGCAAGAGTTTTCAACCAATTGTGTTTAAGTTTGACCTGATTGATATCTTCGCACCAACTTGAGGGAGAGTGTTAAGTTATATTTATGTGTAGGACTGTAATTAGATTAGGATTAGGTTTTATTTCCATATGTAAATAGAATTATAGATTGGTTAGAGTTATAGTTAGTTTAGTCTTCTTTTTACTTGTATAAATAATACGCATGATGAATAGAAAAAGGATTCTAGTTTTATTAAATCTAACACATTAGCAAATATTGCACGTCAACTTCTGAAAGTTACACGTCGACAGCACTTCAAATCAGTATGTAGCAGAGGCATGAGTAGTATTGGTCTCCCCAAATGATGTCCTCCACGAGCATGCCCTCATGATCAATTTCTCTGCGTGCAACAATGAAACCGAATATGAGGCACTGCTAGCAGGGTTCCACATTGCCGAAGGTATGGGTGCCAACGACTTTAAAGATATGAGCACTGCTGACAGGGTTCCACGTTATTAGGTGATGGGGCTTGGTAGTCAAGTGGTTGTTTTAGGCTGTTGGAGTCTTTTTCTCAGCTGATGGTACTACCGTTGTTGTTTGACTCGGCTCAGCCTTTCAAAGTTACTGGTAAGAGGATACATTTTTGAGCAACCAAGGGCACCTCCTCCTTACTCTCATATTACAAAATGTTGTCTCTATTCTGGCTAGCATGACCCTCTTCTTCAGACAGTCGACGACTCGGGCGCTTGCAATAAATAGGGATAGTCAGAAATTGAATGATATAAGATATGAAGGGAAAAGTAAAATTAAATCTACCTGGATGCCTAATTACCCTCGACACTAGGAAAATCCACTTCTCACAAGGAGAAAACTCAAACTATCCTCACACTATCACAAATTCATTGGCGTACTTATTAGATTATTGGAGCTTCCTAATTAATTTTTTTCTTCGGTTCTGATAGAAAGGTACTTTCTTTTTGATATTTTGTTCATGCTAACGTAGTGTAGGCCAAACAAATCCTCCTTGTCAAACTAAATGCCGAATTTCTCTCTCAGTTCAACAACCCCCATTATGATTTGTAAAAGTTGATCGAAAGTTAAGATGTGATCAGGCTAAGTGTAGACAGGACTTGCCCAAGGAAGTGGTGGAGGGGGAACCAAACCCCCTTCTGTTATGGCCATGAGTGGTATGATTATTTGCCACTCGTTGGCTTGAGGATGGTCACCTAGTATGATCAGGTCGGCGTACACAATATTTGGGATGTCGTAGGCCTCGTAGAACTCGGCCAAAGACTTGGCATCAGCAAAAAAATTGTGTATGAGGTTTCTTTGGCACCACACCCCTTGGATTGGAGGCTGACTTTTGATGGTTCGGCACCATATCCACTGTGTGGATATTCGACTTTAGGCTCAAACATCCTACCAAACAATGCATAGGTGTTGTGAAAAAACAAGAAAACAAATCACAGGGTGTACGGTCTAAAACTAACGAGGTTCGGCCATACAACATGACTCTTAATGGGCTACTAGGCCTAATGTGATAGCCCTCAAGCCCTTTGGTTTGAAGATGGGACATTTTTGATTTGTCTAAAACCCAGAAAAATCAAGTGGAATGCTTAAAAGTGACTGGAAAAGAAAGCTATTTACAAGTAACAATGTACAGAAAGATTGATTTCGTACTTGGAATCAATTGTTGAAGTTGGATTGCAATAGATATGACTTGAGAGATTTAGAACTTCGAGAAATTGAGCTTACACACACACACACACACAGAGAGAGAGAGAGAGAGAGAGAGAGAGAGAGAGAGAGACTTTATCTTTCCAAAATCAACCCATTTCTAGTGTGGCATGATTTTCGAAAACATTTTTGTGGGAAGACAAAGTGCTTCGGTGCCCATCATTGGATGCGTGACGCGTGGCGAGATCTAGAACATGACGATTTGCTTGAATAATCATTTCAGTAGCCAAATGTTCTCTGGAAATGCAAGCTGGTACAACTAGTCAAATGATGCCATGTGGATCACATTTATCAGTGCATGGATTGAAGTACGATCTATAATCAATTGAATTCCTCTCATCAGATAGGTGCCGAGCAAAGAAATTGATAGGCTATTGTGATAGGCTGGATACACAAAGAGATGGGCCTTCAATCCAAATGCATGCTCAACCCATCTGCGTTAAGATTGAGTGTGGGTTAGGCCCAAGATGGATCCACTCATACGGAGCCATCAGGTTCGGCATGCCCATCTGGTATGCCTCAAACCCTACTAGGTGCATGATTCTAGATTGTGCCAAACCTCTCCACGATCGACATGCATGACGGGTCTTTAAGCTATCAACTCACATTGTTTGGTCGTGCCACAGAGGATTCTATGCTCAACACGGCCACATGGTGTCACGTTCCCCACGCTGCAGGCAGATGCTTGGGAAGACATCGGGGGACGAGGCAATTACAGGAAATGTGGACATTACCGCGCAATCTGAGGGTGCTCCACTCTTAGGTACATGCACTCACTTCACCAAAGCTTTCAAGTTAGTTTACTCTCCTCATCAGAAACTAACTTAAGCATTGAAGGGTTCACCAGAGACCAAACTATGGTCAGCACTAACATAGATTGTAGTGTTTTGCAGCAAGATGAAGAAAGAACAAAAAATTCTTAGAGATCAAAGTCAACAAATGAAATTCCATACTCCACAACAACCATCTGATCATTTTGAAAAATTTCTTTTAGATCAGTTGTAATAATATTGTTTACAAATACTGTCGATGAAAATTAGAATTAGAATATTTGGGCTTACGTTTAAGAACTAATTTAGTAAAAGTTATGCATTATAAAGTATTGTAGCTTTGCTATGTACATAAAAGTTTACGTTAACTATGATCTCATTATGGTTGAATATTACAAGAAAAAATCACGAAATTAACAAGCGGTACTGTTTTTAATTTAATGGTACTTGCACCTTTCTTTATTTTTTTTAGCAACATTCATTAATGCGAGCTTTTAATTCTTCAATTAGTTTCTAGTTGCTACCCTTTTATCTTTCACAGTTCCTTGTGACATGAGCTTAATTTGTGAATTTATGACCACCTTTCGGAGGTAGAAGCAGTTATATCCCAAAGGAGTATTTACTTTTAATATGTCTTATTTATTATGCATTCAAATTTTAGCAATGTGTCTTTCACTTCCTGTCGTATATAGCTTGATAGAGGTACTACTTAAATAGCCATACATACTTGATTGGAAAACTGATACCATGATTTTGTTTTTTAAAGAAACACCAAATTGCACTTATAAGTAGAAAAATGAGAAAGGTGATACAGAAAAAAAGATTATTGTGTTTTAATTTTAAAAATTAAATGTGAAAGTTTTGTTAAGAGAGAATTTAAAGTAAGAAAGCTTGAAGGACATTTTCATGTGATGGAATTGTTTCTTGTTATCTTTTCTAATTTATTTTCACTTTTAATGTCACGCCCTCAATATTTAACATAAAGAAAACACTTAATTACAGTCCGAATCCTCACAAGTGACACCAATCACCCCAAAAATTATTGATCGAGAACCCAAATATTTCAAGTCTTATCGGTTTACAAAGTTATTTCAAAAGTTACATTGAAATCAAAACATTCAAGT
>JABCMJ010009280.1:0-20843 GCA_014822125.1 Arbutus unedo | reverse complement strand
TCTACTACAGCTGTTGATAAGTCAGGAGAATTATGCAGGATGCTCTCTTTTATCATTTCAAATCCCATGAAAACAAAAAGGCTGAGTAAGGGAACACTGGGACCAAGTAAAAAAAACACATTAAAAAGAACTTTTTGATTACCATTTCCACTAGCTCTGAAACATGTGTGTTTCAAGACATGATCAAGGTGGAGTTAATATCTTCAAGAACAAGTCCATCCATTTGTGAGAGCAAAATATCAGTTGAAGACGTTTTGGGGAAGTATATCCATCAAAACTTTAGAACAATGTTATGGATTCGGAAGGTGGCTGTTAATGCGAACCAAAAAAAGTTGGCATCATAGAACAGTGTGGAACACTTGCCTTTGGTAAAATAGCATTCAAGTTCCATGGTGATATAAACTAAACATATATATTCCCAGATTTAATTAGTTTATGTTACAATCAAATATTACGCTATCCTATACAGAAGCATAAACTAACATACTAGAAGAACAAGCAGGCATGTCGATATTTTAACAAAAGCTTTGTGTACTCTTCCTCCTCTTTCGCTTTAGTCTTCCCTCTCTAATCTAGCATAAGCATGCAATTGAAGCCCATTCACTCTAACAAGCAAGAAAAAGCTCAGGATGAAACTCACAAGGCTACCAAACCCAATGTAGATAGGCTCTCCACCACCTTCAAGCCATTTCACAAGTGAATCCGGAGGTACATAATTTGAGGCAAGGTCCAGGAAACAAAAACCGACCACGTCAATCTTAGGTCCCCAATCTGGAAAAGACAGAACCATTATATTAAGATGTAGTTCTTAAAATTAGCTTCCTTGCACCAAAAACACCAAGCGCAGTTGAGAAATTTTAAAGGCTGGCAGATAATCAGCAGAACGCAAAAGAAATGCTAGGACCAGCTAGCTAATTCTCAGAAAGAAAATAGACAAGATAGACCTTGCAAGCTAAAACAAATACAGGAAACAAAAGCAAATTACTTTTCCCTGACCAAGGAAAATTTGTTTAAAAGAAATACTTAAGATCAAATTCGGGCGTGTTAATATATCAACATAGCATGTGAAGTTTTGTAATCCCAGCCCCAACCAGAAGTGTTAGCCAAAAGACTTTGAGCTTGGGGGGTGAGGAAGAGTGCACTTCTTTAGGACTTGAAGATGAGGTTAGAAAATTAGCAAGTTACATGTGCAAAAGGGAGCAATGCATATGAAGACATAACACTCCCAATAAGAAAAAGAAAACAAAATTTGATATGGAGTAAAAATCAAAATATAGCAGCCATTAGCATACATAAGTATCTCTAGAATCAAATGTAATGAAACAGCTCCTTAAATTTCCCACAGGACATAAGGTAAGACATAACCATATGTACACTACCTTATCAATTCCAAAAGTAGCTATACAAAAGGTTAACAGGGAAGTGACCTTTAGGTTTAGGAACAAGATGAGGACTCCATATGTATCCATAGGGCACATCTGGAGGAGAATTATAAGAACCACTTAAATATGTCACAAGCCTTAGCTTCAGTTTTTTCTTCCTAAATTTATTTATCATGTCCCGTATTCCAAGCCAAATTAATGAGTCAACAATGTAGTACGATAGCTGCAAAAATCACCCATCTTGGTTTAGATACGTCAAAAAAAAGGTCCTCTGAAAGTTACTGAGATACACAAATGTGTGGGCGCAACAACTGCCTTACTCTATATCCAACTGCTTGTTTAACACGTGAAAGAGGATGTGGAAACTCGCTGGTAGGCCTGCAAAAAACACAAAGAAGAAGAGGTAAATGATAGCAGAAAAAGTACTGACCAACTAATAGTAAACATGCCTACTTAGCAGTAACGCGAAAAAAGGTAACCTAAACTTTCATAGTGGCTACCATGTGCCGGAATAACTAGGAAACTTATGCGGAAATTTAACAGGAACACCACAACAATTTTTAAAAACTTTTTAAAGCATTAAACAATTCCTACTTTCGCCGCCAACAAAAAATACAATACGAAAAAAATAAAGTACAAAACTTACGTCCAAGGCATTGTGAAAACAATATGGATTGGTACTTTTAGTGCCTCAGCAACATGTGTGTGTCCTGAAGAAGTATTTTTCCAAATGAGGAGTCCATTAAATAACTTCTACCAAAAGATATGCTTAAGCAAAATCCAACTGATCATTAAGCGCAAAAAAACAGGAAGAAACCCCACAAACCAACAACATATGGATGTTTTATCTATCATTTAAAAGGAATAAAGCATTAGGAAATTATGGACATAAAGGAGCCTATAAACTTTGAGGAGCTTCCGAAAAACTGCGTCTAAAGAAGATGATCCTGATGATAAAAAAACTGAAGGGAAAGTCAAATATTGGTTAGGCTTATCCTCAATTTTAACAGTGCAAATTCTAGCATGACTTCTGTATCAAGAGTGGTTTGGACTCAAAATGTCAAACAAAAAATCTCTCCTCCTTCTCCTGAGGATGAAAAGAACTTTCATGGTTTCACATCAAATCAAGTCCAACGCTTTGTTACAGCATCTACTAAGGTTGGGCTCAGTTTGGGTAAGGAAGTACTCTGCAATTTAAACCAACTCGACGAAATTAAGACAACATAGGAATTTACTACACTGGGACGGGCAAGTTCATAGTGCTATGACTAACATAGGTTGGCAATTGCACAACTTTAACGCTTATCAAAATAGGCAGATGCTACTGAGAGGAAGGTAGCCTTGGGACTTCGAAAATTCTTCGCCGGCTAAAAGCAGTCCTTTGCAGGAGGTTTGCACTCGATAAGCAAGATTAGATGATTTCTCCCTTCCATCCCCGATTTTCCAGACAGACTATGTGACCTTAAAAATCAAGGACATGGTTTCCGAACTTAAACCAAAACTTCAAATATCGTTGTCTGAAGTTAGAGAAACAGAAATAAGCAATTAGAGCTCACCATAGGCTGGGGGATTGGCAATTATTGCATCCACTTTGAACGGAACTTTAGTGTCTGGATCAGGGTCTGTGCATGCAGGAAGTAAGGAAAATATAATCTCTTTAATTTGACGCCGTTGATTTGGTATTTCTGAACGTTCTGATGGCAAGAACCCTTTATTTTTGACCATATCTGCACAAAGCATACAGATGACTGTAAATAAAAAACTGTTCTGATGTTTCACCTCCTTTCAACTTCAATTAAAAAATAAAATCTGTGTCAACTATTACATAAAGCAAAAAGTAGCAGCAATTGATTCTTCTTTTAAGTTGGTCAATAGTCACTCATGGAGGCAGGAGAAGTCCCCCGGTAGGGACCCCACCCACCAGCAGCTCACAGGAAAATCCGAGAGCTAAATTCCCGCGTGAAAAGTTGAAAACCAAAGCTTCCTATCATACATATTAATTTGTGACCTTGGTTATACGCTCACCTTCCAGGACAGGGAGATCAAGACTCAACCCTCATCATATGGAAGCAATCCAACAGCGTAACCAAGCAAAAGACATGAAAACTTAAAATGAAATCCCTATCAAAAGGCCAAGAAAAGAATAACACAATGCATAAGAAACTGAAAAAAAGACCCTTCTTGAACCACAGGAATATAAGCGCTGGAATCAGCTCCAGAGACTCCAGACTAATAATTCACACAACTAATTCAACCACACTTATAAAATCAATCACTAGTCTTCACATCATACTGCAATTTATATATGAGTATAGTATTGGTAGAAACATGTTTTATGTATATTCTTCAGTAGATTCTTCCCAATATAACACCACAACCTCCACTAAGATGATATTATGAATATTCTGCAAAAGTTGACCGTATCATACTTTCTAAATTGACCATTCTGGCTATGCCAAGTAGTAAAAGTTTGGTCATTCGAGTTATCCATCCTCATTGAAAGGAGCAGTGCTGCACACAGTAGCGGCAAAGATAGTAATACTATTTGACAAGTGTTATTACTGCAAATACTGACAAGGTGAAAATATTTTATTGTTTGACATTACCATTACGAGAAAGAATTCCAGCTTACCATCAACGCGTGTACACAAGAAAATGGCGAGGCATCAATAAAACATATGGCAGCACCCTTGTGACTTCACACTTCACTATACTTACATCAGATATGTAAGGTGAAAAAGTATACGCATAATAAGAATTAGTATTTGAATAGATGTATCAAAAGAAATATTCAAGCAATCAAAAAATTAAAAGGAACTTCAAGTTATGATTATGACAGAACTATGGAATCACTTTCTTTGCTCAATGATAAAACCTTCAGATGCCTAACCTAGTAAACTTTCTAGCAGTTAACAGCAAGCATTACAATTCGGACCAATAGATTTGGTTTTACATCCCTTCTTACGTATAAAGAAGGAAGGCTCGCTCCTCCTTAAGAGCTCGATAAAAGTCCAGATAACAAGCTTTGAGAACCATGTTGGGTGAACAAATAGAGGTTCTTATTGGGTTACTTACAACTGGCAAGAACTTTTGGATCTCCGCCAAGAGGGAAATATTCCAAACCAGCAGCCAACACAAACTCCTTGAAGTTTGAATGAGTTGCCAATCTCACCCTATGGCCATATTCCTGCAAGAAATACCGAACTGTCTCATATTGCCCCCAAATGGTTCAGTTATACAGCAACCAAAGTTGCATGGTTAATCTGCATGCATCAACACATTGAACAGTCCTTGAATATTCAGTGATGCATTACATTGCTAGAAGCCACAATGACAAAGACAGTACAGACATACTACTACTCAAAAATCACACTTGGAAGTGAAGTGCGATTTTCAAGCATCCGACACTGATTATGCTACGAAGACAATAAAGTTATACTACTTCTCATAGGCATGCTGAGTTGTGTGATGGGCAGATTTTCATATCAGCCTTCAGATTTCAATCTTTTCTTGGGAGGACTCTCTCCTTCCTCTTATTTCCAAAAGAATTGGGTGAAGTAAGATAAAATAAACAAGATATCCTTCCAAAGACAGTTTGATGTGATCATCTTCCCATCACATAAATTCTCTTGTAAACAGTTACCTATGTGATGCTCAAAGTGATATACTCAAAGGAACGAAATATAAACCCAAAATGTACACAAAAGAGTTCCAAAATGTACACAAATAAGACCATATATAATCTTGTTTTTCTTGAAACAATAAAACATGTTTAACCTGTAAACGCTTCCCAATGGCCACAAACGGCTGCACATCCCCCCGTGTTCCCACAATAAGCATAACAATTTGCAGGGGAGGTAGATCTTGAATGTCTGTCTCGTCAACAGATTCTTCACCAGTAGCTCCGTTATATATCACTCCAGTCCCAAAATCGAGGCTTCCAGGCTTAATATCTCCTGGAACTTCAAACTGTACAGTTCCATCATCTTTTACCATAGCAAGTCGATTCAGCCACTTGAGCTGCATGTTTAACGGCTTATTTTAGATATCAGACAATTAATTAGTAAACATTAACAATCCAACTGAAAAATCTTAACATGTATTACGGTAACATCAGGAAGAAGGTCTAAACAACAAATATCAATATGCAGAATCCTAGAAACAAACATTATCATTCCTATTCTTAACCACAAAAAATAGTAGGTATAAGTATCACATACATCGATTAGAACAAAACATATACACTAGAAGAACAAAAGAATTAACCTACCTAACCATGGCAACTGTAGGCATATATCATATGGTGTATACTATAAACACCAAACTAGAAACACATAATTATAACTAATGACTGACGAACTTATAATCACTCCCCAATAGCAGGGTTCCTGCAACTAAGCGTGATGCTAGAGGGCATACAAAAAAGAACACTTGCTGTTAGAAAATAATAAGCAATTAAGAATGGTGGCCATCCTGTTTGGGCCGACACTGCCTACATAAAATCTAATACATACAGAACCTGATTCCAACTTATATCAGTGAAGACTTGTGAGACCTTAAACTCAAGCAAACCTTACAAGGACTCCACGATCCTTTATAGGTGCTCAGACCAACATTACCGCTCACATAATGCTAACTGTTGGTGTAATTAGCCTATTCATAAAGTGGTGCAAAATGCTTAGTTTTTGAAGACTTCACTGGAAAATACAATTGCAAAAGGGCCTGTCCGAATGAAACAACTTGATACCTGAGTCTTGAGAACACCACCATGATGGTACACGCGATCATCCAATCCATCCAAAATAGGACATATAAAGAACAGTAAATTAACATGAGAAGCAAATTCGGGCATCAAATATCAGCATTCAGCTCCAAACATTACAAAAGAATTGTCAATCCATATGACTTCATGAATAACTAGGAGGAGAAAAAGAAAAGGGGGAGACAGAAAAAAGCAAAGGAAAAGCAGAAGTAATTGCAATCTAATAGAATCTGAAATTATGTGGGTCTACTCAACCTTCTTTTTAATGGGAACATTTTTATCAAGAATTTTTGCCGCCAATACACCAAACGTATTACTACGTCCCCTGCTTTTAGTAAGTTGACTGGAGGCAGACTCTGATTTATCTGCAGTTGATCGTTCAACATGCACAATGTTCTGTCTAGGCACATTCCTGTCAATTAACCCTGAAGACCAGATTTAGAAATAGAATAGCAGATGAATATTCTAGCTGAGGATGAAGGGAAAAAAAACGCAGCTACATAAATCAAATGGCACTCCAATTGCTAATGCAAATGAAAAATACAACTAAAAGCCTTTGATAGTTGCGGATGCTGTCAGAGACATGCCCCACATAAGCTCCTAAGTCATCCAAGCTTGGTCCATATACTCCAGAAGCCTCAACACCTACTGCCAACTGGTTTAGCTTTTAGGTCTGAAAATACTAACCTGGACAATATGTGGCCTCTAAGAAGGGCGTGATACAAAAACCAACTGATGCCCACAGATGAAGGAACATTGGTTGGCCTTTGAAGCTCCAATGCATGTCCACAATACAAAGCTTCATAAATGAAATTTTTAGTAATTTCTTTATGAACTTTCTATTTAGTTTCTACATCCACACAATCCTATATTTTTGGAGCAGAAGCAATTTGGTTAGGGTTACAACAGTCCTAAGGGGTTTCATAAAATTGCACGATTTCCCGATCCTCATTGCCTCCTCTTTAGATGGCAGCAATAACGGAGAATCCCGACAGATATTTATGCCCTCAACCCACTGGAAACGCAGGGCACTGGACTAGACCTATCCCAGTCTGCAATACAACTCACGAAGCATCTACTTGGAAACGGAATAATCTTTGAGCCCGAGGTCGGAGCAATTTGATTTCAGTTCCAATCATCAACTGAGGGCCGGATGCCCATCCCAACTGAAAACCATCCAGATAGCAACCTTTGCAGCACTTACTCAACAAATGGCTCACAACTTCCATAACCACAACCAACCAAGCAGTACAAAAACTTCTACACAGCAGTTGTGTTCTGTCGAACACTCATAAAAAGCATGTCCTACACTTCTTCAACATGTCTTGACTAAAAATCAAACCTACAATATTGAACACTTCACCGACACTTTGAGCCCCACTTTAGACCATTTCAACAACACTTGGAAGGGAAAGGGGAAGGAGCAGCGACGGGAAACAGAAAAAAGAAACCAAATAAACAAACTATCAAACAATGTAGTACTGAATAGAAGGGATCCATTCAATAGAAATGAAGCAAATCTGTTTCCATGTCTTGATTTAATATACTGCTCGTTCTCATATTCTTAAATTCGTATGTGATTGACATTCAGTGCTACATTTGCCAGAAATACGCAGTTCGGTGAGATCACTCATTCTAGATCTCACAATAGTCGATAGTCCCGGTGTCCACACACTTAAACTGAGCTCCACATAATGTGGGGTGGTGGAGGGCGTTTGGCACGCATGTGGCGGAGCACCCAATGATTTTTTGCACTATATGTTCTAGGGCCCTAGGTTTTAATCAAAAGAAACATCTTTCGGTGGATTGCCCACTTCTAATAATAAGCCTTCACAACATAATAACTAGGACTGCTGCTGACAGACAGAAAAAGCAAAATTGAGAACCTGTGTCTGTGTGCGAACCGCTGCAAGAGTCTCTGATCGCCGAAGCTCCACTGCCGTCGGCATCTTCGCCTTTAATTTCTAATTCGAAATCTACGGAGACCTCGCTAGAACCACTAGACGATGAATCACGGCGAGGATCATGGTCATTATGATGACTCTCCGACGTCTCCACCTTCATTTTCCTGCTGAAATTGTATAAGAGAAGAAAATGGAAATAGGAAAAGGAGAAAGATATATATATATATATATATATATATAGAGAGAGAGAGAGAGAGAGAGAGAGAGGTGGTGGATGACTCTGTTAAATTTGAAGAGAGGTTTAAAGGTGGTTTTCGAATGTATTCTGTTTCACATTCACGTGGAGGAGAGTTCAATACAGAGGAAAACGTAGTTTGCAGATTCAGCCATTGTAGTCGGTTGGTCTATCCTTTTGTTTGATGGTGATTCGAAATATCTATAGATGAGAGAGGAGAGAGAGAGAGAGAGGAGATAGAGAGAGGGGAAAAGGGAGAGGAAACCGTGGGAAAGACAGTAGACACTTCTCGTATGAGAAAGCAGTTTCAAATCGTTAGGTGGGAGCAGTTTCAAATCGTTAGGCCACCTAGTAACGAGAAAATTATTCAGTGTCTGTGACTCATTGGGCATTGCTCTCATCACCTCGACGGACTTTGCTGTGGACCAGATTTGGGGAGTTAGAGTGTACCGTATGTAGTGCGGATAAAATGATATAATTTTATCCATTTTTTTGAAATTATATCGTTTTGATTCCTATGCATTTTGATAACAATTTACGTGATAATATAAAATAATGTAGTTTCAAAGACAAAATAAGTAAAATTATATCGTTTTGTCTGCACTACAGATCTCATTAGTCCCGAGTACCACGCATTAATTTTGGCTTCACTTTTTTTGTAAATCTATTGTCCCAATGAGTTCAGGAAGCATATATACCACAATTAATTAAGTTCTTTACTCACAAGTAGAAGACTAATAAGAACTGATTAAAAGTAGAAGAGAGCTTTAAGACGAAAAAAGCTTAACTGCTGCCTGCAGTGATACAATAAGGATATTCCCCTCTATTAGGAATACTTCCTAACGTACACTCTATTTAGATTTATCTATTCCATTAGTTCAACCCAAGTAGTCAGATCTACATAAAGAGAACGCGAGATCAATTCACAGAAAAGATAGAAAGGGAGAAGTGAGTGGTCAAACTAGTAAAAAAGGCTCCCAACAAGTCTCCTGTAAGTAGATGGTAAATGTGTAGGTTCAATTCCTACTAGATGCACTTGGAACTGAATGTTCAATTGATGGAGTTTTTTTACCCGATACTCTCAGAGGATAGGGGAAAGCCCTTCCTTGAAAGAGGGATGGGAGTCAAGGTATTCTCTATTTATTTAGCAAAATAGGAATTTTTCCTATCAGTCGCAAAACTAGCACGCTAAAAGACTCTTTTTCTTTAGTTTAGAGGCCTACTTTCTTTCTTTTGAGAGATCGATTGAGGAGTTCATCAAAAGTGACTTCGCTAACAACGGCGCTCCTTTTCTCTGATTGGGTTGAAGGGACTTTCGCTAACTGAATCCATCCATAAACTTAGACCCCGGTAACCTTCGTAGCCAAAGAAACATTTAGGATCATTTAATCAGCACAACCTTGCGCTATGGGCTATCCAAACCACAAATCCCATAATCTAGATTGATGACTTGATTGGGCCCTTTTACTCGTTCCCACAATTATCTTTCTTGTACCTTGATAACCAAACTATCACCAAGAATTAGTTTTCACAATAATAACAAATAAAGAGAAGTGGGCTGGGAAGGCAGTCGGAGATCCTGGTTCAATTCCAAAGCATCAAAGACTGGAATGATCATCCACTTGCTAGTCAGGAAATATCACAGCTCCGTGGACTTTTTTCGCTACTCTCTTAAGCTATCGCTCGCTTTACGAGTGCAACCAACCAACTTTAAAAAGAAAAAAGAAATTGACCGTCTAAACTATGAAAATTAGTTAACCGAAGAACAACCCTATAGTCTAAGTCTAATCGTGAAGTGAAAATAAAATTGTCCCATTATAGCTCGACGCGCTACTTCAATAGCTCAATATGAAAGGCGACCCGCTCTACAACTTTTAATATCATATCTTCCAAAATCAAGTTGTGTATCGTCTGCTTTGCAACCCCTACTACATCTGTCTTTATGATATTTATTATATTTAGTACGTTTCGGATATAGCACGTCTTTTATTTTTTTACTACTATATAAAATCCACAATTTGACACCTAAGTCCCCGTAACAAGTAGATACTTAGAGAAGAAGAAATCAAAGACAAAGAAATGACTAGAGCCATTAGTCCCAATAGAGGGAACTAGTGATTTATATTATTATTATTATTATATTTATCAAATTTGTATCAGATTTTTAACAATTATTAATTTATCCCAACAAAAGATTTTTAATATTTAAAAAATAAAAATAATCTAAAAATATGTATCTGTTTTAGTAAAAAAAATTAAGCTTTAGTAATAATTTTTTTATACTTTCTAAATATCTCTCATCAAGACGAATAATTAATTCATAAAAAAGTCACATAATTAATAAAATATAAAAAATATTGACCAAAGCATAGTCTAAGAATTAATTTTGGCCAAACCGGAACAAAAAAATACTTTAGGCATCATGTTTCAGGAACACTAAATAATTTTTCATAGCAAAAAAAAGAAGTTAGGTAAAACTGCCATCTCATGTTGCTTAGAAAATTGTGTTTCAGTTTCAGAAAGAGTTGCTAGAAGTTTCTCCTAAACTGTAAAGTTTCTCTATTAGTTGGCCAGAGAAAAGAGTAGTTGTTGTGAAGAGAAGCATACATAAATACTTCAAATGATAACACAATGTCACCAAATCAGAAGCATTGCTCCTCAAGTAAAACAAAAGAAAAAGAAACTAGTCCATGAATTTCCCGTTATTATCAAGTTTGAAGAAAAATGTACGCATCCCTACCCTTGCAAGCTATTCAACTCTGTTGCGGAAGTTCACGACGAACCGAGTCTTTGATGGACTCTCTTTTATGTATCAGGCTAAGACTCTTTCGATCCCAATAGGGAGGAGTGCTAGCAGATATAATGGTAGGTAAACTGCATAAGGCACCGCTTCTACGGCTTCTGCAACCATTTGCGACCCTACTATCCCAGCTGCCTTTACCTATATGACGAACGGGGAGGTTCACTCAAATCTATGGTGACCAAGTCACAATGCCTGAGCAGAATCCCCATTTCCAGCCATAGTCATAGAAGCTTACAAGCAAAAGATTGGCAATATCACCCATTCAACAGAGGCGTTTTGTGTCGATACAGATTTTCAAATGGACTCAACAGGAAATCAGCTAAACTCAAATGCAAAATGCAATCAAGTCATGCCATTTAGCAGCTCAACAAAGGACGCAAGGCATGTTCAATTCCGACTATTAAAAGAACAGGACTTGGTTAATTTTTACGAAAATAAAAATAAAAAGCAAACACTAATATCAACATGACGGAAAAGATACCATATTAAGCATTATACACACAAATACTCAACAAAACATAAGAGGTCAAGAAGTTGATACACCACCCTAAAAGTGATACAACAAACAGGCTCTGTTAAGGACACTACTTGAGAAAAAATAACATATTATATTGCCACCATCAAAGTAATATTTCTTTTCTGGAGCGAGAATGATGGATTGAATCCTGAAAAGCTCTCATGCCTTGGAAACAGGGCAAAAGTTTGTCTCCTATTTTACAAGCCTGAGCTACTCCAGTTACTTGGTCTCCCACAGAAAGATATTTGCTTATGCAACCAGAGAGTGAGCTACCAGGGATTCAACCTCATTCACCCCCTTGTGAGAAAATGATCATTCGAAGGCATAAGAAATTATGGACACCCATTTGACGATCCATCACTGTACAAAAGCCTTGAGAGTTCATGTAGTTATCAGGTGAACAGAGGGGACCACTTCGCAACATTGACCATACTACCACCTTAACTTCACTCCTTTTGCTTCATTTCACTGGATTTAGAAAGAATTCCGTCTCTGGCAGAGTGAAGTCCCAAGGCATGCGCAAGCATTCTCTTTGCTGCTCCCGTATGCTCCTCTTTCAAGTTCTCTTTGTAACCACCCACCTCACATCTTCGTGGTTGAGATGTTCCAGGCTTTGTACATTTTTTGAAATTACTACCGAGCTTTGGTGTGCCCTTTTGACTGGACATTACAGCCTCTTCATGGGTTTGGATGCTCAAATTTGTATCCCCTTGTTCCTTCTGTTGGATGTTCATCTCATAAGTTAGCTCTCCATATTCCTTGGTATCCCTAAGGCTGAGCATTTGATTGGATGGATTGATTCTTCCCCCAAGCGCATGTGCAATCATACGGCGAGCAACTACAGGAATGCTTCGTTCCTTTTGCTTTGTAGGTTCACTACTTTCGCCATCATATCTTCTAAAGATTCGCTCGCGGGCAGCGAGATAAGCTGCTTCTCTTTCCTTGAGTGAAAACTGATCAGAAGTTTTTTCTGCCTCTAATACTGAAACATACATAATAGGCCCAGAATCAGATCCTTTGTATTGGCACAAGTTGCTATACAAGATGGTACTTTCAAACAAATGCAACAGATGAGAGAAATGTAACTGAATTCCTGAAGCAATTTAAAGGGGAGAAGAAAACACAGAAGAAGCTAAATTATACTCACTAGCTTCCCACAGTTAACTAAATATCAGTGTCGAAACAAACAAAGCACATCAGAATGGAATTTAACAATCAACGTCTGATTGCGGTGATTGACCTTTGAAGGCCATAAGATGAAAGCAAAAGCTCCCAATAGACCAAAGATCACTTCAAAGCCATCCCAAAATAGAGATAGGTGGCCATCGTTCTTCCTCTTTGAGATATTTCAGGCCTTCTTTGACTGCCTGTTCGCGTTGGGGACGTATGGGTATTCTGCTGGCTTTTTCAAAAAGGCCTAGGAGGCGTCTTTGCCAGAACATATGAAGAAGGAAAAAAAAAAAGGTGAACTAACGTTCCTACAGTACTGCTTAAGAGGCAGTGAATATTAACTACATTCATCTTGGGAAGATATAGGAAATTCTCAAAATATACATATGTAATAATTACGTGTAGATACACATGTATACACAAGACTTCTACAAACATATAACCAATCTCCTATAGTTGGTAGCAATGAACTATTACCACTTCTACCTCCGAAATGGCACGAAATCGCATTAGCAGTAACAACTCAGGCATTTGGAATCCAAAACACAGATATCATTGCAGTTATCTCAAATAGTTTTTGAAGTTCCTCTGTTTTCAGAGACTTCCTTAGACTTAGCATGAAGCAATTCATAAAGCGAAGCAGACTGATGAACAGCCATAAAGATTGAACATGTGCAATAGTCTCCTAGAGAACATGCCTTGCGAGCAAAAGGATTCACTGGCTCATGCGCATCAAATAGTTGTCAATAGAACCCATCATCTTAAGCAGTGATCCATTATTACTGTACAATGACTAATTACACATCTAGAAAATGACTGAAACAAAGCTATTCTTTGCCATGTAATCAAGAAGAGTTTCTGTGAAAATATAAATTGAGGAAAAATATTCCAGAAATCAAAGACGTTTCGGCATTTAACTCCTCACAGGGACATGTTACTATCAGATGAAAATTAAAACACATCCCTCTCAATCCATTTAGAAAGACGTACTTGTAAAATTACATTTGATATTATTTAGCTTCTTCATACCGTTACGCAAAAGTAGAATGATGCATCTTCCATCAACCCGGTCAGTTGCATAAATAGCTGTAACTCGTTACCAGTACTTTGTAACATAATAAACTAATTGGAGTTGGAGCAGTGGGAATAGACTAAGTTGACTCAACGAAAAAGCAACAGTTGTCAATTAAATGGGGTTAATTTGATGTTACAAATTAAACTCCTAAATTGATTCCATTGTCAGATATGGTCCAGAGTACCTTTCTCGAGCATAAAACAACAATTCTGCATGGTATGGAATTGGTCTAACAAAGAATGAGAATGAAGGTAGCTGTGAATACATAACCGCACTGTTTATTGTGATGATAAATACAATTGTCTTAATCATCTGAATTGCTTTATGAAAAAGAAACACTAAACCTGTTGAAGCTTGCTTTGTCCTTATTAGTTGGTGTGATGTTGTCGTAGGCCGAACTTCATCATACTGCCACAACAAATCACTGACGAGGACAGGTGGTCTGTAAACATTGATCAAATAGATGATTATGAGGGTATAGAGGACAAGGAGAAACAAACCACCTTACCAAAAGTTCAAACTTGGCAAACCATAATAGATCCTTCTCTTTTCAATTTTTACTAAAAATTGAACAATTTTTTCTTTTGGCTGACTAACTAGACAAAGTTGCATTTTTTAGACACAAAAAGTTCCCAGTGGTTTATTGCTCTCCATAGCTCCAAGGGAAATTCTTAGGATTAGAATGTAACTAGGAAATCATAGCCAAGAACTAGAACCCAGCCAGAAAGTCGAGCTCACAGTGAAGGAAAACTATGCAAGTTCAAAAAACAGCTTCTGAGAGATGAACTATTCAGTTTCATGCCTAATACCAAGCCTAGGGCAATCACTGAAAACTTTCGTGTGACGTTGCCACGGACACAAGCCTGTACCTTGAAGCATTACATCATGAACCTCTACCAAATAATGCGGAATAACTCAACAATAACTGCAATTATAGAAAAGGAAAAGCATTCCATAGCAGGTGATTGCAAAATATCTTTTTTGTAGAAAGCAGTTGCACCAGCCAGTCATTTGCTGAAACATCACAAACAGTATCTTCACCGAAAGCTAGTCAACACAGCAAAGCCTTGTAAACTAACTAGCCAGAAAATGATGCCACTAGAATTTCCTTGTACAACTCAGGTCTAAGGTCATAATATTTGCCCAAGTGTAAGATGACGTCATATTTGCTCCTACATGTTGCTGACTGATGTTGAACTCCTTCATGCCTTGGCAGATAATACAAAAATTTCCTGTCCTGCCTTAACAATACTATTGTTCAAACCATATTAAACAATATCGTACTAGCTGCCCCAAATAGTGCATCTCAACGTGGATATCCTTTTCTTTTCCCATTTGTCGAGTTTAGCTACCCTTAATTAAAACACTGCATTTTTTACTGTAATTTCATTAATTTTTAGAAACTTATCAATGAAATGTACAAAGCATAGGATACATGTTTCTTGAACCTCACAAATTTAAAGAGATCAAAGGGATTGAACACTTACTGACTTGGCATATCTTCATTGCCTTAGAGTGGTCTTGAAAATTCATACAACAGAAAATCGAGTCAACAAATTTAACTTTTGGATGGTTCTGTATTATCTATTTGTCAAAGGTACTATATATTCAAATCATAACGACAGGAAGAGAGTGCCACCCGAATACAGGAAAACTATGCCAGAACTCTACACTTGAGCAGACGGCCGCACATCAAAACTACACAAATGCTAAAAAATTCAAAACAAAATCTCGAGAACAAACTACACAAAATACCCAAAGCTCTACTTTCAAAACAAAGGGAAGGGCCACCATGCCTTCAAAGTCCTATTTTGGTGTGTCCAAATAGGTGTCAAACCTAAAGGCCACGAGAACCAAGCCTTTTCCTTAATTTAGATTCTAGTCCCTCTCCAAGACAATAGAAGCTCTAAAACTTTACAGGAAAGCCCATGGCACCTGGACAAAGAAGTAACAGCATTAAGGCTCCCTAACCAGCAAACAATGAATGAGCAGGTGTCCACCGATTTGCCATCTCTTTTGCACAATCATCACAATTCAAATAGAATTCGTCATCTGATGAGGTTGTCATTGGTAAGAATCTTGTCTTGTGCTACAGTCCACACAAATAACACAACCTTTGTAGGTGCCTTTGTTCTCAAAATAGCCCTACAAGTTAAAGAAGCACTCCTACCACCCAACAAACCTCTATAATTGGACTTCAAGCTCTCCATACTTTGACCCCACCCAAAGAACCCCATCCTCACCTAGTCTCCGTCCCCAAAATTAGGCAACTTGTAAAGTAACCCCAACAGGCAAATCAGCTCGCTACCTCTAGTCACTCAACTTCAACTACAGAGCACTATTCCCCCAAAAAAATTCCTCTCGTCCTTGAGTGGTCACCAAACACGATGCGTCTATTGGCTACTATCCTCTGCAGAACTGGACAAAAGTACGTCCAACCTAACACCTATGAGCCAAAACCCAATTCCCACATGTTATCAACCACAAACGTCATTTTCGACTGAAACTAATGTTTACTCCTCCTAACTTCCTTCCAATGACTAACTCCATTAGGAGTCAGAGACATCCAAATAAACCCCCACATTTCACCTCTATCACCCTCCAAAATGTCCCTCCTGTAGTCATAACACTAGAGCTACCTCCACAAAATCCTAATTCCCGACACTCATATAAAAGTTGACCCCCACCACCAACCCCCCCACACCACCCACACACAAACAAACAAACAAACAAGGAAATCTTTTTGAAGCTTGTCAAACTTAGTCTAACATTCCTCAAGAGTTAGTGTCCTTTCCACCCACCCAGCCGTTTTTGAAATTGTTCAATAATTGAATCCCATCCATGCTTACCTTTGCAACAAGATTCCAAGGATATGGAATGCCTACCGCATTCCAACCCAGAATAGAGGCAAGAGCAAGAACATTTGAGACTCACCAACTAGAGACAAAGCTGACTTGCCAAGATTCACCTTTAAACAAGAAACAACTTAAAACAAAAGAATGAAAAAAAACTGGCACCACCAAAGTTGATAGTATCATCAACACATAGCAAATGTGAAACAGAAAAGGAGACACCCGCCCACCCGTCCCACTTGATACCGGCGTACCGCTTTAAATAGTATCACTTGATATGTCTTCATCTTCCTCAGAAAGTGCTATTAGTTGGGCGGATATAAGAGGGAGGATAGGATATATAATCCCATCTGTCCCAGATATCCTTTGTTTGGCTCAATTTTTGAAGAGGGAATATGATATGTGGTCCCACCACATGTGGTCCCATGGGGGCTGGGATATGTTATGAGTGAGGGGATATGAGGCAAAATATTCAATTGCCCCTTGCCTATATATTAGCATTTCCTTCTTGTTTTAATATGCTGAATCTGAAGATTATATGCACTATTTACAATATCTACATAGTTAAGTTGGTGTTTATTACATACGACTGTGTTTGTAATTTTTTTTTTTTAGTTGCAACCAACAACCATTTAAGTTGATCTTTTATTTTTATTTTGTAAAACTAAACATTAAATCCAGTTTGTTTGCTTAACTGAGAAATTAGACATAGTAATTTTTGGGTTTACTTCATCTTATGTTGGGTGTGTTGAAGGACAATCTTCTCGTGTAAATGGATGCTATGACTGCAAAATGAACATTTAAGCTTCATGTCTCACTATATCAAAGTCATCTTAGGATATCCATTCAAAATTAATACAGATATATTTTCATTTATAACCAATCCAATATCCATTGGATATCCTACCCACACATATCCTTTAATATATCTCACGGGTTTTAAAAGCCACCCTTTATATCCGGACAAACAAATAGCCCCCAAAGGTTGAAACCCAAATCAAGCATATAAAAAAAGATACTTCCAGAAGCTATGTTCCACTGTTTAAACTGTAACATGAGCCTGTATATATGTATGCAGAGGATCTTTGAATATGAATCACAACAACATTGGCAAACATAATGCATACGTATACAAGCCTCACGCACTTAAAACGTAATGCGAACAATTGCAAGCTTAGGCTCCAATTTTCACGTACATTGATGTCTCCGGACAGCACTCCAAAATTAGATGTCGATCATCTCCTTCTCCAACAGATTGATGGGAAAACCTAGTCCAATTGAACAAACCATTGAAAACTTCAATCTTAAAGGCCATTATGAAGACAAAGAATGGCAAGTTATGGTCAACAAAATATCTTCTCCAAATTAGATAGAACAATAAAACTTAGAAGATTGAACACAGCAAAAAAGATTAAATAGTACCCAAAAATATCTGCCAGACGATGCAAGAGAAGGCGGTTGTATGCATTCATCGGTTCCAACTCCATAACCCCATCCGAACTACAATAAAACATGAATGATTTAGCACATTCTTGCAACATGGTAGCATTTGAGTAAGCAATGTTCGATTCAAGAAAAATCAACAAAAGAACAATGAATTTGTGGAAAGAATCCAACTTCAAACTTCTGATCTCTTATAATAGCACAAGCTCATCCCGATCCTCTACCCTTCCCAGTTCCACTTCCAATATTGCTAGGCAACTCAGCAAAGCCTATTCCCAAATACTTAAGGCTGGTTATGTGAATCCTACCATTTTTTATCTAGATCAGTCAAGGGCCATTATACTAGTTAAACTATATACTAACATCTGTGTCCTCATTACCTCCACGGGCTCCACCCAAGTTAATTATATCTCTCATTACTCTCTATTTGGATGGTTTCATGTTTCATAACAGATTCACAAGTCAGCCAGAATTCTACATGATCAAACTATCTAAATACAATTTTCTTCATTTCATCTTCAAGAATATATACATCTACAGTGCAACGTATCCATTCTCTTAGCCCAAAATCTCCAAGGTTGGATGCAGATCTACGCCAGAATCCTTATCTCAGCAAGATTCCCATTCTTATATGATTCTCCCTCCTCTGATAGCTATCTTGGTGATATTCCCTTTTAACCTTGAGGGTATGCAACAATCACACTAGCCCTTGAACTTTTCCTCCATTTAGTCCATATACATAACATGTAACATAAACAACAATCAGTCCCTCTGGATGAATGATCAAGCCAAGATATCATTACATACAGTTTAACATTTGTGGCATTCAATAAATGTCCATTCATTAGTGCTCTGACACTCGGCACATTCAATTCGGTATCATAAACCCTCTTGATTATACAGATTCTTCCTTGGCTTGTGTTCGACATTTACTCCTGCTTTTGTTTAATCCACTTAAGGACCACGTAGACGCGTTTGGGCTGCCAGGAGACCCAAACATGGCAGTACAAACTGTATGAAAATTACAAAATCCCTTCTGTAAAAGTGTCAAATTTTGCAAAATCGTGGGTAGACACAAGTAGCACAACACTTGCTTGAGCCCAGATGTCACTCTAGGCATTTTATCTGTTTCAGATCTAATACCTATGTGCCTAATTGTTGGTAAAAAGAACTGCCTCCATTAGCGAAACGAAAAATTGGGATGCAAAATACAACTACAGGATACAAATATTCAATAAAGACATGGAATGAGCACCAGCCAGAATTTTGCTTTTATATAAATAACCTAAAATTATGTAAAGAGGAAAACCCAAACTCTTTAGAGTGGGGCGGGACGTTTATTTATAATAAAGTGAACAAGATTAGAGTTAAACTTAATGGACTCTAGTCACCGAGACCCATTAGGGTTAACTTGTACATTTAACCTAATACATAACAATTAACACCTTCCCTCAAACTGGCGCATATACATCAATCATGCCCAGTTTGTTACATATATATAAAACCCGATTCCCAACTAGTGGTTTAGTGAAGACATCCGCCAATTGTTTACCAGTGCGCACATGACTAGGAGTGATCGTGCCCTTCTTGTATTCATCACGGATGAAGTGACAGTCGATCTCAATATGCTTTGTTCGTTCGTGGAACACAGGATTGGTGGTAATATGGATGGCAGACTGATTATCACACCATAATTGGGTCAATCCGTCCATTGCGACTCGTAATTCGGAGAGGATCTGCCGAATCCACATAATCTCGGAAGTGGCTAGGGTCCTGGCCCTGTGACTGAAAATCCAGAGGTGGACCGCCTATCAGCTGGGCATCCTGCCCAATCAGCATCGGTGTATCCCTCTATTCGGGTGTGTCTCTGATTATGGTACCGAATGTCTTTTCCTGGATTGCTTTGTAAATACCGGAGGATATGTAGAACTGCATGCCAGTGAGGAACCCGTGGGTTCTAAGCAAACTGACTAACAACACTAATAGGGTAAGCAATGTCTGGCTTAGTCATCGTAGGTCAGGGAATAACTCACTAGTATCTGGTAATAACTTGGCTCCTAGGTCCATAAGGGAAGTTGCCCCCCTTTGCCTGGAACAGCCCTGCATCAAACAAAATATCCAAGACATATTTGCATTGAGAAATAACGATACCTTTCTTTCCGTACAATACCTCGATGCCAATAAAATACTTCAACTGGCCAAAGTCTTTTGTTTGAAAATATTGATTGAGAAACTACTTAAGATCAATAATTCCCTGTGCATTATCACCTATAATGACAATATCATCCACATATACAATCAGCGTGATTCATCCAGAAGGTACACCGAATGATCCTTCGCAAGCTGTATCAACCCAAAGCTAGTAACCACTTGACTAAACCGACCAAACTAGGCCCTTGGAGACTGCTTTAACCCATAAAGAGAGCGGCGAAGCCGACAGACACGGCGTTCCCCTCCCTGAGCAACAAACCCGGGTGGTTGCTCAATATACACCTCCTCAGTGAGATCACCGTGAAGAAAAGCATTCTTCACATCCAGCTGATATAATGGCCAAGAATGAGTAACCGCCAAAGAGAGCAGGAGACGAAGGGAGGCCATTTTGGCCACTGGGGAGAAGGTCTCGAAGTAGTCAACACCATAAGTTTGGGCATAACCCTTAAGCCGAGCAATAGAGCCATCGGGATGCACTTTGACAGCGTA
>JABCMJ010009279.1:0-28574 GCA_014822125.1 Arbutus unedo | reverse complement strand
TGTTTCGTAAGTTGAGGCCTTGCGGTTCACGGCCGGTCATGTCCTCTATTTTGGGGTGTGACAACTCGAGCCGAATTTGATACATTCATAAAAAAAATATTGCCAATACGTATCTCATAAAATTTCATCTGAATATGACTTAATAATAATGAGTTGATAGTATTTACTTTGTATCATCAACGCAGTCTCACCTGAACGTAGTAGTATCACCTGCAAAAGCCAAGACATAGCTAAATACTGTGATGCGTTGTAACAAAGAAAAATAAATAAAAGGCCGCAGAAGGGATTTGTTACCTTGTTTAAAATCGAAAACGAACATTACAGATTTATACTTTTGGCAACCAAAAGATTTCTTACTGATTTTGTTGATGAACCAACTACAAAGTCCACAAGAATCTTGACATTGAAATTGAGCATCCAATATATGGTGCATGATAAGTTGGGCTAAGTCAAAAAAATATTTACTAGGTTGAATTTACATGGGCTAATGAACTTGGGCCTGTCGGAGTCAAGCAACACATTGGGTTGGAAAACTGGACACATCGTACTCTAGCCCAATCTCAACTGACATGGCATGGAATTTCAGTTGTTGCTTCTACGTTTCAGTTGTTGTTAAGCTACTACGCTAAGCTGCTGTTGGAGAACACGGTAGAAGTGATTTGAACATTTTACTGTTGATGGCTTCACAACAGTTTTAATATATAAAATAAAAAATGAGTCCATTCTCGTTCACTTCAATTCTAAAATCCTCTTCTTGATTTTCAAGACCCGACAAAGAAAGAATAGGACAAAAGAGTGTAGGATTGGCATGGATTGCAAGCGGGCTGCCTCAGCTCCCAACTCATCTGGTGAGATTTATTCTTCAAAAATTAGTTGAAGTGTGCGTAAGCTTATCTGGATACATGATTAATATTAAAAAAAAAAAAATTCTCCAAGTCAATAATTGGAAGGTAGAGTTTGAATTTTAGTACTAGTTAATCAAACGGGGGGAAGCCACATATCCAGTAATTCAAAGGCATTTTGTAGTTGGATAAAGTGATTAACGAAAGTTGACTTGAATATAAAGAGGTAAACCAATTATTAATACTTTAATCCCTCCATAATCTTTAGATTACCTCAAAACTTTATTCTAGATATATTTGGAACGGAAACTATATTTATCTAAAGATTAATCGAAACGAATGCTGAATTTACCTTAAGCATCTAATCCAAACACCAGTTAATTACATCCATTCATTTCCAATCGAAAATGCATAAAAAATATCCAATGTCTTGTCCAAGACGGACTCTGTTATTAGCAATTGGACGTGACTAGACCATCAAGGTTTGTAGTCTAGTGCAAAATAGTTTACTCCCAAGTGATTAATTAGGTGGTCAAGATCAAGATTAAGATTTGACTAATGCTTTTTTAAACTTTGTCCTTTTGTAGAGCTCGACTATATTTCATTACCCCATAGGGGCGGTAGAAACATATGAGTGGCGGGTCCCTCACCTGACCCGGGTCAAGAGTTCCTTTCGTAACACATGGGAGCTTTTTATAGGCTGTTTAAAATTAACTGTGAATAGGTAAAAGGGGGTTTTCATACATGCCAGCAAATTAACTTAAATGAGAAGGAGAAAGCATTTCCAAATTCATAACAAAAGGAGGGGTCCCCTACAGGACAAAACCCCACGTCTGAATAAGATACGGCGGCCATAAGTCATGTATATACCAATTCAGTTTCCATTGACAATGGTTCGGCCATTTTTTAGGTGAAAAAGAAAAAAGAGCAGCTGGAATTTTGACTAGAAAGAATTGGGGTAGGGATTGAAGATCCATTTGACTGGGAGGTTAGCTGTTCATATCATGCAGATAATCTATACATATATGTGTGTGTGTGTGTGTGTGTGTGTGTGATTTTAGATAAAGCTGAAGAGGTGATTTATAGGCAAAGTGATATGGTAATGTTGACACATTAATTGAGAAAGAAGTAGGAAGGAGACATTTCAATTATTTCCTTTAAGGTCATGCAGTAGTAGTGCACTACACCCCACATTGCATATCATCTTAATAATGGAAGTTGGCCAACCTTTTGTCATAGAAATAACTCTTCTAGGTTGGTTTCTCAATTGATTTCGCCAGCCAATTATTGTTAGTCTCTCAACGAGATGGGGATATATATATATATATATATATATATATATAATGCGGGGCCTAAAATTTAGTGGATTTCTCTCAAGTATTCGAATCAAATTTCTCTTTGTTTGAGCTGTAAAACAAAGCACTCAATTAGTTCTGATTGACCAAAAATAGTCGGAGAACACTCCAATACTTAAATTTGTTACGAAAAAGAAATTGTTAATTGAAGTTTTTAGAGTGAATGATTATTACGCATATCTTGTATTTAGTGTCCTTCTACTTTATAAAGAGGATAGCCACGTAACACTACACCCGAAAATGCATGTCACGTCGTGGGCCGCCCTATCTAGTACAAATGCCACGTGCACCACATTAGGATGGAGATGATTGATAACTATTTATCCCCTATGATCTTGCAGATAACCGCTCATATCGGACATCACGTCCCGCTTGTATGTCTTATATTCCAATTATGAGCAAAATTTTATGCACTTTTAGGAATATATAAAAAAAAAATCACAGAAAACATATCATATACTAGCTATTCTATGTTACGTGATTCGGGTGCGATGGATGCAACATGACACCTGAATTTTTATAGGATACACAAACATTATGAGTTATATGAAGTTAAATTTCAAGGTACGGTTGAAGAAAATAACAGATCAATCTGTTGCGTAACTCATACCTTTGTCGGGTGATGTATGTCGATACAAAGAATTTTTTCCAAGAATATTGGACGGACACCGAACACGAGAATCTTATTGTGCAAATTGCACTACAGAATCCCTCTGGCCGCCATGGCACCCGAGATACAAAGAGCTTTACTTGCCCATATGAAATTAAACATCACGGGTTAGAGATAGAATGCAACATATGTACAGAAAAACGTATGTATCATACGTATCTATCATTGTCACTAAACAGCACTTAAGAAATTCATCATGTCCAACAGCACTGGAACGATTTATTTTCTATATCTTGAAAGCAATAAACTACAATAGATTATTTAATGTCTCAATTATTGAGGGATGGAACAAATTGGAGAGAGAGAGAGAGAGAGAGAGAGAGAGAGCCCAATGAGATTGTAAAGGTGTAAAAAGGGTGGTTATCTAACCATAGTTTTAGTTGATAAAATCCTACCTTATCTTTAGATACTTTTCTTGCAAACTATAATTGTCTTTGCAAAAGATGGTGACTTTTGAATTAGGACAATTTTTTCTTATGTTAATAGATGTAAATATGCTTTGAAGGATGCATGTGATGTCCCGTCCCACATCGAAAGTCTACATGGGTGATCCAGGGTGTGTTTGGGCTCCAGCAAGTTGTTGGGTCAGTAGTTTACATGGGGCGTTACAATGCATCACCCTCTTCTTTCCTTTTTGTCTTTCCAGAAAATGGAATGTAATCCAATCCAATACAATCTTTGTTTTTTAACATCTGAATGTCTAGACCAATTTATGCCTTCCACGATTAGTTCATTGATCTTGAAATTAAAGAACGAGCAAACTTTCAGTAGTATGGAGTCTTTCAACTGGATGATTGTCTAAGATCCAAAAGCTTTTCTAAATGTTGCAAAAGAAAGAACTATTGAGTGTTGTTTAGACCTGTCAATCGAAAAGTCCTCCGATGCTTAAGTCAGACCGTGAAGCAAAAAAATAATACTCCTAAAAAAGTAGTACTATTTGCGATATAAAGAATAGAAACCGTACTTTTTGCCCTTAGTTACCCTTCATAACCGGACCTAATTTGGCTCCAAGCTAGCATGCGTGGCGTACGCTCTCTATGGCGTTAGAAATAACTATCACTATCCCTAACGTTATGAATGATGCACCCGATGCTGGGTTGGATGCCACATGTCAAGGCTGAGTCGTGTGAAGGACATGTGAAAATAGACACAACTACGTCAGCCAGGGCTTTCGAATCTGGTACCATTTTGACCCGATCAATACATCACCTCTCGCTAAGCGAGCTGATTGCTCAAGACCATACATACAGACCATATTGAGTTTCGGTCCAACCCATTAGACTTACTTGTTTGCTGATTCATGCCCAATTAACGATTCAAATCCACTATCGATCGGGCCCACTACAACCACATTCCTTATTTGATTGGTGATTGGAATCCAATCCGTGAATCTACATGCACTCAAAGAAGTACTTAAAGCTATTATCGGAGTGCCATATATACATCCTTCCTAAACAAGCCTACAAGTATTATATCAATGCCTAAACGTAAGCCTAAAGATTCCATTTTCAGAGTCCTGACGTGTCTTCCACTGAATATGTTCTTTTTAAAAATTATTGCTGTTAATTTCTTCATACGTAAAAAGGTGGTGCTCTGAGAATTAGCACTTTACTTAGCTAGTTGAGATAGATAGATATGCAACATATCATGGTTCAATGGAGGATTTGTTGGCAGTCTTAGTAAAACTGACTAGCATATATATAATATACAATATTTGTTTGCTAATTATCAAGAAGCGAGCATTTTAAGTATTTTGACTCATTTATTAATAAATATGAGAAGATTACGAATAATGTAACACATAAAATACAAATTGAATAAATTAAGTGACGGAGCGTTTCAAGAGTGATGTTTGACGGCAGGACAGCCACAAACTTGAAGCAAAAATTTTACCGTAGTATTATACAGTCAATCGTACTTTATGGCACAAAGTGTATTACTAAAAAAAAATAAATATTACTGAAATGAAAATATTAAAATAGATATGTAGTGAAACTTTGCAAGGTACAGTTAGTAGGAGTAGCACCGATAAAACATAAGATGAGAACAAATAGATTAATGAAAGTTGGGCAAGTATACTGGAAACTGGTCAATGTGGTAGTTAGGAGGAGTAAATCAAAATTGGCTTTATGAGCAAGTTCAAAATGATCTAAGTTTTTCAAGTATCATGTAATATGATGCTGTCGACAGAATTGATTAAAGAAGATATATTGATATTTTCACTTTCTCATTCACGACAAGGTTAAGGCATTTATAGTTTTACAAACCGTAATCAGTTAGAAAAGGCTTACAACCATGTCAATTTGAGGTTTTTTGAAATATTTTCTTAGAAGAATTGGATTCAGGGTGAGTGAAAAAAAAAAGATATCATATGTATAGTTGTCTTTTCCTCTACAAAAAGATATCGTACGTATAGATTTTAGTATGCTTGACAAGATTTCCTTTTATCACTTCATAAGACAAAGTTCAAAAAGAATAGAATTTCTCCACAAGGAGGCCATCTGATTCATCGATACTACCAAAAAGTGTAATGTGCTCGGAATCACATGTTAGATCACTTGCACCTAATCTATGTCAATTTTGGTGGATTAACCGATCTCAATTAATTAGAATCTAAAGCACGATTTGGTTGGTTGGTAATATATAATGATTTTGGCATTCCCGTGATGGACACTAATTATTACACCTTTCACATCACCATTCTGGCTTTGTTTGTTTTCATGGAGACAAGGTACTTGATAAGGTTAGTAACATTAAAAAATAATAATCAATTTTTATTACTCAAATATTCATTTAATCTCATATTTTGATATATATACTCTATCATGTTATGTTTTGCGGCAATTAAACCACAACATAATTATCAAGATATTAGATTTATGATTTTGCACTTTCTTAGATTTCGGGATTGAATTTTTTTTTAAAGTATTATTAATTCTTGTGGACTAAATTATACTTCACTTTGCTCCAATTTTAATCGACTCTTAGTATACATGATATGACGAATTCAATGGAGCCTTATTGAGAAACCAATTATTGTGATCAAGCACGGCCATTTAAATATTTTATTTGACAACTTGATTTTGTGGGCTCCGAATCAGAACACTTCTTTGTGTAAATCTTCAAGTCTTTTATGAGATGTATTAGGCATATGTTATTTTTTATGACCAGTTAAAAAATTGTACTATATTGAAAATTAGAATTAATTTGACTAAATCAAATCGTGGTCATTTATTTACGTGATGCAAATATCACGCCGGTTGTAGAATTTTTTAACGTTAACTTGTCTTTTTAGAAAATAAATATCTCATTATGTCCCAATTATTAATTTAAAAACTCTCTCATTTTTTTGTCCTACCGTACTAAGCATAAAAGAAATGGTTAAACTTCAAATCCGGCTCTTTTCTTTCTCTGGGAATCAATCTTTTTTCAATGGTGAATAATTCTTTTTTGGATACAACATTATCTCTCTTTTTCTCCATCAAAAACATCCAATTGTGTAGTCCATTGTATTTTTAGGATGATATGATGGTCCAGAACGATAGTGTAGAACCATATATAAAAAAATCAACAAAAAAATTGAAAGGATTCACTAAATCACACACCATTCACTTTATTTGTCTTAACAAAATGCATTGAATTTTTCGTCCTTCAATGTTTCGTTTCAAATTATTCACCAAAAAGATTATTATGTAGTTACATATATACAATCAACAAGGGCTCTGAATTTTTTAAATAAAAAAGAGTAGGCAAATAGATTATTCCTCAAATTGGTAGTAATAGTTATAATTAGTTGAATGCTCATATATATATATATATATATGCTTGCTAACTCATTGGCCATGTATAGCCCAACACGAGATTTTGTTTGTACACAACAGAGTATACTACGCATCAAAATGGTGCCGTTTTGACCATCACATGTATTTTGTCATGCACAGTATACAATAGGATTCTCGAATTAGACAGCTAGGCAAATGAGCGGTAATATTCTATGTGGTTTTGGTTGATTTTAAAAGTTATTCCTAAGTTGTGATTTTGATCATGAACCATATTATTTTAACTTAACATAATTTTGTCATATTCCATCACAGAATCCCACCCTTGTGAATGGACAAAGCAGCTGCTCTTATTTTATGAGTGCAGGCAAGCACTTATTTTATTTATGTTGCTACCATCAATTATATATATATATATATATATATTGTATTGTATATTTATTTGGAAATTATATATTTGAGATTATTTCAATTCATCAATGCATATAATAAAAATATTTATACAAATATTACATCCGTAATACTTTTAGATAATAATTAATTGGTGAATAGCATGGGACACGTGTTGACTTTTAGAATTATTTTGGAAATAAAATCATTGAAAGTGTGAGCAAAATATGAAGTGACTTTACATATATTCATCATCATCTAATAGAAAACTAAGAGAGTCGATGATCTTTATATCCTATCTATTGAACAAGATTTTTGCTCCAAAGGGGTGTGAAATAAGTGCTTAGCTCAATAACTTTAAATTCGAGTAAAATATTATGTTATTCTAAGCTAAAATCGTTCTTCATCGTTAAGGTTGATGTACCCAATATAAGGGCTTTATTTACAATGAATTTGAGGAAAGCTAGCATGGAGGCATCATGCTAAGTTATGTTCTTCGATCATAAATCTCTATTATATATATTAATTATTCAGGATATTCAGATCAATACACTTGAATTAATCTTTAAGGTAAATACCGTGACACAAATTATAGAATTAAAGAAGTATAACACAAGAAAGAAATGTTGAACATAATTTTGCACATTCATTAAGACTAACCACCGTAAACTTATTATCGAGCTTATGAATTTCACACAAAAGTGAAATAAATATGCTCTAATAATGGAATTTAATTTTGTGCACCTTTAGATGAATATTATCCTTATTTTCATTGGTTGAGAGGGAGTGAATTAATCTCTTCCTTACCAATGAAAGTGAGGATGATAATGTGGTGTTATTATGATTGCAGTTGATGAAATTAGTACACCTTATTAAAAAAATCAAATTTTGTTTTTATAGTTAAATAAATTATATCACTCATTGCCGTCTTATTTGACAAACGGAATTGTTTATGTTGCTAGTTTAAATGTGTTCATCATTTTTTATCGAACATTAATACCTCATTAAATAAATTATAATTATAACAAAAAAAAGTGGACGGCCAATGTCTTACTGTTCATTTATCTTATAACCTACAAAATTGTACCAAAGTCGGATTTTGAATGAATAATGAATATATTGAAGTGAATAATAAGAACTATTTGAATTGTGATAGAATTAATGTGTCTTATTTCATGTTACATATAAATTTGGCTGAGTTTGGACCAAATTATTTTTGTTAAAGACAATTGGTATTAGTTAATATTTCGTAAGTTTTTTTGTATAGTTTAATGTCAATATTTTTGTGTTTCTTTGTTTGTCTCAACGAGAGAAATTAAAAAAATATAAAAATATAGATTGAAATTTTAAAAAAATTAAAAGGGACAACGTTAAAGATACCAAAGCAGTAAAAAAAAGAGTCTTTTTGGACTTTTTTGTTTTAATAATTTTTTTGAGACTTTTGTTCATATTTTTTATTTTTTAGATTTATTTCATTAAGATATAAAATTAATTAAAAAAACACAAATTTAATATAGTTAAAAAATAGTAACATCAATATAGAATAATTTTGAGAAAAAATAGGCCAACATGTATTAGATGAGAGGATCTTGATGGAGGTGGGTGAGGTGAAAAGAGAAGCAGCCGCTTTTGCCGCTGTTGCTAGTGGTACTTTTCCGTTATCCGATTATCTTTCTGCACCTCCCCTCTTCTCCTTGTCCCTTTCTCTCTCTAGAATCCTCGAATCTCTCCTTTCCCTGCTTCGGGTCCTGAAAAGCCCACGTTGAGGACCCATCTTACTAGTCATGGATTCGATCCTAGTTGCTGAATTTCTAGCGTCTCTTCTTGGTATTTGTATTCCATTCTCTCTCTTTCTCTCTCTCTCACTCTCATATGCTCTCATTATTTACATATACAACACTCACACCCATATATGTCCCATATCTTTTTCACTTAGCTCTTTACATTGTATTCCTGATTTGTCTATTACAGATACAGAAAAAGTTGGAGCTTTGATGGTAATGTGGTGGGCATAGTGGTTACATATTGACTCACAGCTATGGATTTTTCTCCTTTCGAGGGTAACCTCTGCTTTTTTGTTGTTTTTTCCTCGGTTTGTTGTTTTGCTTTTATTGGTTGTTATTGTTACTAAATGCCGTTCGATGGCAAAAATAGCTTGTGTTTTCCATATTGATGGGCGAAGGGTTGAAAATCTTTTGAAGGTCTTTATTTTCCTGTTACACCAGAAGGCTTGAACTGATCTGCATATCAGATCATACTGCATGAGTTTTGTTTTAGTTCGTGATTTTCAGGCTTCTATCATCATGGATTTGTGTTGTTTTTTTTTCTGGTTTTCTTTGATGGATTGATTGAGGTGCTATCAGCCTCCTTTTCAGGTAGATGTTAGGTTCTAAAATTGCCCTTCGTCTCTGGAATTAACAATTTGGTAATCTTAACCAAGTTTTTATGGGTTGGTAAATTTAGTCAGGAGTTGGTTTTTCATCATTATTTTCTCTCCTTATGAACCTCCTATGTGTTATCATATTCGGAATTGTTGCTTGTGGGAAGAAATAAGCTTACACTGGATCGGGGTTTTCTGGGGCCGGTGGCATTGTAAAGTCAAACGAAGTACGATTTCAGGCTTCTTTAATATGTTGGAAACTTGTCCATATAATGGCTCCATTGCCTGATCTTAGGGGACTGCCCTACAATAAACTGACTCTATTTGATGTTGTGGGAATCTCTTTTGGCACCGCAAGCCAATCATTAGTCTATTTTTTATGTTGTTTATGGTTCCCAGAGAAATGGAAAAAGACATACGATAGGAAATGTAAAATAACTCTCATAATTGTACTGCAATGGAGAATAATCAGTTAAAAATCCTTGCTTGATTTACATCCTTTTTTCCGGTTCGTACTTTCTGATATAATAGGGAAGAAAGACTTCGTCTTTAGACGGAAAAGAGATGTACAGTTTGAGGATTTGAAAGTCTGAGGTTCAGTGTTCTTGTTCTCCCTATTTTTTCTTTATGATTCCTTCCTGTATGTGGGTCAGTGTCTTGGGAAATTTGCGTTGATCTGCTGGACACATCCTTTAGAGCTACTATCATATTGTGGTAATTCTGTATCATTTGGCCCCAGGAGTTGTACTTGATCCATCAAAGTGCAGTAAGTTGAGTATGGAGGAAAAGAGAGAACTTGTTTATGAGCTGTCAAAGTGGTCGCATGGTGCACCTGAAATGCTACAATCGTGGAGCCGACAGGATATTTTGCAGATACTGTGTGCAGAAATGGGGAAAGAAAGGAAATATACAGGCTTGACAAAGTTGAAAATCATCGAGCACCTATTAAAGATCGTAGCTGAGAAGAAATCTCAGGGGAAGGACACTGCCAAAAACCCTGATCCACAGTGTTCACCTTCAGTTGAGCAAAGTGCTTCCAAACGGCAGAGGAAAACTGATCACCCTAGTCGGCTTCCTGTTACGGTAAACAATATTCTGGACAATAGTGGAAGTGATACGAGTAACACTATATTCTGCAAAAACTCAGCTTGCAAAGCTAAATTGCGTGAAAAGGATGTATTTTGCAAGAGGTGCTCGTGCTGTATCTGTTGTCAATACGATGACAATAAGGACCCTAGCTTGTGGTTAACTTGCTGCTCAGAGCCTCCCTATCAAGGCCATGCATGTGGCATATCATGTCATTTGGAATGTGCTTTGAGGCATACAAGATCTGGCATTGCAAAGGAAGGGATGGACGGAACTTTCTCTTGTGTGTATTGCGGGAAGCTCAATGATCTGCTTGGGTAAATTCTGACCCCTTCTCCGTCCTTTACATCATTCTTCTTCCTAGTGCTTTGATGGATGTGCCAGTTGCCACATCTTAAAAGTTCTATGATGTGATCGCTTTTTGCATTCTCAAATCCTTATATTCTTTTCAATTACCGGGCTGGAAATTAACAGGTTTTTATTCATTCTGTGCTATATAACCTCTAACAATTTAACATATTTGGCCATTTGGGACTGGGTGTGTGGTGTCGTTTATGTCTTCCTTCATAGCTAACATGACTGGGGATTAGTCTAATCTGTTTATTTGGTAATTAGAATGCGTCTATTACTTCTCAGTGTTTCTTTGAACTTTATCATTGTTGCATGTCTTTCGCTTTACCTAACACTAGGTCGTGTACTGTTCTTCTCTTTTCTAGAGGCTGCCATCACTAAAACAAATTGAAAACTGAGTGTATGTATCCCTTGATTTCAGTTTGGGATGGCTGGGTTAAAAAGGCTATGGTGTTTCAGAGGTTTTGTTCAGATGCCAGGGAGGAGTTGAAGTTGAGACCTACGTCTAGCCTGCAACGATCTCCACTTGGCCCTAAAAGAGCTGTAGCCTGTAGGGTTCTTCAGCTAACAATGAAAGATTGTGACTTGGAGGTCAAACCAACCTTTTTGTGAATATGTGCTGTATTTTTCTGAGGCAAAGAAATTTACATAGGAGTTTACTCTTTGTTGTCAATTAGGCAACTTGTATTGCAAGTTTTAACAACCCAGTTGATAAGTTTGTCAAACAGCTGGGACAAATCTGTCTGAAGTTGAATATTTCGTGTTTGGAATTGATTGAATTATTGATCTTTTTTCTCTAGCTGGACAGATCATTTAGGAGAGAAACTAGAAACTCTCACATTGAATTATCATATTCAAATTTCTGCAGATGCTGGAGAAAACAACTTATCACAGCGAAGGAGACCAGGCGGGTCGATATATTGTGCTATCGGGTCTCCTTGAGCCAGAAGCTTCTTGGTGGTACCAAATATTACCAAAACCTCAAAGAAATTGTTGATGTTGCAGTGAAGAAGCTTGAAGAAGATGTGGGTCCGTTAACCGGTTTACCCGTGAAGAACGCAAGGGGTATTGTCAACAGGCTTTCTTCAGGTCCAGAGGTTCAAAGACTCTGTTGTTTTGCAGTAGAGTCCCTGGATTCGATGCTTTCAAAAAGTCTTTGCCATGTGCCATCCAATTATCAGAGTCAAGGTCAGCTTTATCATTGCAATTGTACTGGTAATGGTTTTTTCTCCAGTTATAAACGTTTTATCTCTTTTTTTCTTTCTGTGGTGAACAAGTACGACAATTCAAAGCAAGTAGAACCGTTGAACTGTTAACGGAAGTTTAATATTTGCAGAATCCAATTTGATAGCTTCAAATTTAGTCCAGTTCAGAGACGTGTGCACTTCATCTGTTACTTTGGTATTGGGTTCTAAAGCCCCTGCACTGGGGAATGTTGGGGGTTATACCTTGTGGCACCGTAAAACTGAAGATGGGGACTACCCAGTAGAGCCGACTTGTACATTGTTTACGCCCAATATGAGGTTTTTGCTGTCTGGTCTGAGTCCAGCAACAGAATATGTTGTCAAGGTTGTTTGCTTTAATAGCACTAGAGAGTTGGGTAAGTGTGAAGTTCCATTCCGGACTGAAGATGATGTCGCCACTCCAAATAACGTGGAAGTTGAAGGAAGCGAAAGCCCTGCGACCAACTCCAGCAGTTTGTCTAATCCATCTTCTGTGGAGGATGAAAACAATAACCTTGTCCTCTGCAGCAGTGAGACTCAGAAGCGAGAGGAAACTAGTTCTACGTACTGCAAGGACAAGACCACTGAGATAGTTGTTTCTGCAGATTTATCGAACGATATAAACTTGGGAGATCGCGTGCCTTTGTTGGACGAGGAAGGGGCAAAAGGGAGAGTTAATTCCGTCCCAAGTTCTATTGAATTAAATCTTGAGAATAAGGAAGTCGAGGAGACGAGCACAGACAGTGGATCAAATACCCATATTCAGGTAGGTAGGGAATGTTTAGTGCCGTTTGTGGGTAGCTCAGAAGCGGATTTGCCTATTACCCCTTGCAAGTTGGAAAAGAACAAAGACGTGGCCAGAAATGGGAGGTTGAAGCCCAGCAGCAAGGATCAGGATAACGTGTCTGGGAGGGAAGAGGAGCACTCTGGCAACGGGAATAGGGATTTCGAGTATTATGTGAAAGTGATTAGGTGGTTGGAATGTGAAGGTCATATTGAGACGGGGTTCAGGCAGAAATTTCTGACCTGGTATAGCTTGAGGGCAACAGCACAGGAAGTGAGGGTGGTTAAGGTGTTTGTCGATACCCTTATCAATGATCCGGCATCTCTAGCCGGGCAGCTTCTTGACTCTTTTTCAGAAACAATTTCGAGCAAGAGATCCGCTGCTGGGCCATCTGGATTTTGCATGAAGCTTTGGCATTGACAAAAGTTTCAGAAAGGGGTCCTATTTGTCCCAGTGCCTGTTTCAATCCCAACTAGGGGTTGTGGATCGATAATTCTTCGGACCCTTGAAAAACATCTCTCAGCATTCTTCATTTAGATTTTAGGACATAACTACCATTCAATTTGATTGTTAGCAATTTGCAATTATCATGAACATGAGAAGTCATTTTCTTCTGTAGAGCAACAACTATCGATGGGTATGCTTTTGTTTGGGCAGCCCATAAATACACTATTTATGAATTTCAAGTTCATAATGCTGTGGATATTTGTAGTATGAAATGCGTACAATGGTATGGCAATGATTTTCTGTTGTCCAAAGTGGCGAAGAGCAGACGGTAAGATTGACCCTTATCGAAGTATTTTGGGGTTGTTAAAGTGCGCCATCCCCCAAACTTCTCTTCCGTACTCGTACGAAAACATCTTAATATTGTTCCCCAAGGACCCTCTAAAAGTAGTAGGAGTAGGAGCGACAATGACAACCCTTCTCTTATTTAGTATTTCTATGTTGCCTCACTATTTTTATACAAATGAATATACCGACAACTATTAAGAAGAAAGTAGGAAGTATTTCTTATAAATTTGTAAAATAAAAGAAGAACACATGCGCTAACGCAAAACATAGTCGGAATGTAGCTAGAACGTTGAATTTGTGATTCAAGCCATTTAATTTTTGAGTTTCGTGGATTAAGGATCTCAAGACATTTAATTCTTTTTTTCTTTTCCGAATCCTTGAATAAGGTAGTTTACTTAAATAAAAAAAATAGACCAATTGTATTTAAAAAACCTAGTAAATCTAGGTTAGGCACTGAGGTGTTTTGGAGTGTATTTTTTAGTTTTTTAATTTTAACTTTTTGATTTTTCGACTTTTTAGATTATGATTGGAATAAGTTTTGAATTTAGAAAAAACGTTTAGAAAAAATGTGCAGAATGCATTTTGCAAAAATAGTAGAATGAAAAATAGGAATGAAAATACAAAAATGAACTAGCCCTCCTTTTGAGTTTTTACTCTAAAGTCCAAAATGGAGAATAGATTTTGCAGAACTCATTCTGAGAATATAACTGTTAGGGATGGCATTTTGCTCTGATCCGACAGATATCCGAACCGTAACTAATTTTTTTTCCCGAACCATAACCGAAAATTTTCCCGTGGATATGGTTATGAAGGAGGCAAATCAATATTCGATCGGATACAGTTATTGTTAAATACCCGAAAATAACCGAACGGATATCCAAATTGAACCGAATCCAAAACCGAACCGAACAATATATATATAATTAAAATTAAAACTTAAACTCCTAAAATATAATATAAAATACTAAAATACCAATTTTTGTTAAGCGGTAGTAGTACTCAAATACAAGAGTACCCACTATCCATCCTTACCTTAAGACTTCACTTAAATCTTTTTCTTATTTCTATGATTTCACTTTGGGGGTGTATTCTATTGTTAAACTGCTTTTTATTTTTTTGCATTGTTAAATTAGTTAGTAATGTTTGAATAGTTATTGGTTTACTTACAATTTTTGAATTTCTTTTAATGGATATGCAATATGTAATATGTTATTTATGAGTTTGGTTTGTTGTCAAAATATGAATAGGAATTTATTTTTTTTTAAATTGCATTTGGATAGGTTTAGGACGGATTAGAAAAAAATTACGGATATCCATTCGGTTCGGAGATTAACCTATATCCATTGGATACGGTTATGGTGCACCAATTTTAATTTCCGATGGATATCGGAGTACGCTTATCGATGAGCGTTCAGATATCAAATATGAATATCCTAACATCCACTTTTATCTGCTCTATTGTCACTCCCAGTAACCGTCAAACAGTCAAAATTAGTAACTGTCAAACAGTCAAAATAAAAAAATGAGAATGAAAAAATGCAAAATGCAAAAAAAAAAAACACTCCGAAAGACCACCTGAAGCTTTTGAAGTACAGTTGGTCTCTCCCTTCTCTCTGGATCTTAAAATTCAAGTTCCTCTGCACATGATTAGAGGCAATCTCTTGAAACCTATCTCGAATCTCTTGAAACCTCTCTCGAATCTCTCTTACCTTTGTCTCTTGCAGAGATGCTCCACCATGGAAGAACTCAAACAAGTCCACACGCAGGTTATCACCACCGGCCTTGCCCGTTTCACCTACACCACCAGCAAAATCTTAGCTTTCTGTGCGCTATCCGAAACCGGTGACATGAACCATGCACAAACACTTTTTAACCAGATTTTACTACCGACTACCTTTGATTGCAATGCCTTGATAATGGGATATGCTGATGGGTCCGAACCCGAAAAGGGTCTGGCAGTTTATTCTCATATGCGAAGCAAAGGGTTTGAACCAAATGGGCGTACTTTCCCTGCTTTAATCAGAGCTTGTTCTTGTACTTATATACTATGTCAAGTTCATTGTCAGATAATGAAACTGGGAAACAGTCCTGATGTTTATGTGATCAGTTCCCTTATACATATGTACTCAAAATTTGGCGCAACGAACTTGGCTGGCAAAGTGTTTGAAGAAAGTTCTAGCAGAAATGTGGTTTGTTGGACGAGTCTTATAAGTGGGTACTGTGGTAAGGGGCTCGTTGAAAAGGCTCGCAAAGTGTTCGATTCAATGCCGGAGAGAAATGATGTTTCTTGTAGTGCCATGGTTTCTGGGTATGTGAGAAATAAGGATTTCAATGAGGCGATTAAGTTGTTTCGCGAGTTGAAGAGTTGTGCTAATGTGAGACCTAATAGGTCTCTTTTGGTGTGCATTCTCAATGCTTGTGCGGCTGTGGGAGCGTTTGATGAAGGCAAATGGGTTCACTCTTACATAAATGATAAGTTTTCAGAGCATGAGCCTGAATTGGGTACTGCTCTCATAGACTTTTATGCAAAATGTGGGCACGTAAAAGCCGCAGAAAATATATTCACGAAAATGCCATGCAAAGACGTAACAACTTGGAGTGCTATGATCATGGGATTAGTCATTAATGGGGATAATGAGACGGGCCTTCAACTTTTTGCAGAGATGGAACGAAAGGGGCCGAAACCAAATGCCATAACTTTTATAGGCATCCTTTCCGCATGTAATCACAAAACTCTTTCAAATGAAGCGTGGAGATTATTTGGGTGCATGAGTAAAGTCTATAATATCTCACCGGCGATTGAGCACTATGGATGCATGGTTGATCTCTTAGCCAGGGCAGGACGAAGCAAAGAGGCAGAGCTTTTGATAAATAGCATGCCAATGGAACCGGATGGAGCTATATGGGGGTCTTTGCTTAATGGGTGTCTGATTCATGGCCAGGTTGAGTTGGGGGAGAGAGCAGGGATGCTGTTGATCCACTTAGAGCCTCATCATAGTGGTAGGTATGTCCTTTTGGCAAATATGTATGCGGCAATGGGAAGTTGGGAGGGTGTATTAAGGCTGAGGCAAATGATGAAAGAGAGAAAAGTAGATACAGTTCCTGCTTGGAGTCTCATTGAGGTTGATGGAGGTACCCATAGATTTGTTGCAGATGATAAGTCTCATTCTCAATCAAGAGATATCTACAGACTTTTGAATCAACTTAATAAGGAACTAGTGTCTCTGTGCTATAGTAAGAGGGTAGGAGGAGGCGACCAAAGTGTGGCAACCCTCTCTGACCAAAGGAGCCCTTGCCGGCTATGGAGCCTAGAAGGCCCGGCGATGTGAGAGTACCGCAGACACAGATCCGCAGGAGCTCTCTCAAGGCGGGCTTGAGGCCCTTGAGCCCTGGATGAGAAAAGGCAGAGATGATCTTCTGATCGTTCTCAACCTTCCATGACTTGGTATCACCTTTCCAATCAGTAATCTTGATCCTCCCGTTAAATTGGGGATTGTTTCATGGCCACTTCTAGCCAAAGGACAATGGTTTCTCTTTCCAATAATAGAGAGAGAAGCTGAAGAATTGATAAGAGTGTTACTATATTCGTTTCAAACAGTTTGCACTGATGTCACAGAGCTACTCAGTAGCGCCTTTCTGTTATTATTGTTTTCTTCTTCAAAGGCGGGGTATATCTACAGGAAAATGGCCACATACCAGGCTACACATGATGGGAGGGTAATGGGCAATGTTTGTTTGCGATGTCAATGGCTGTCCACAAGTTCAGAATGAAATCCACCGGCCTTTGACAACAAGCAGCAGGTTGAGTGCATGGCCTTTGTCAATCAGTGGTTGATACACTCGTATGTCATACTCGAAAGCCTGTCTCCAATGATCACAGGCCTATGCGCAAGCCTTTCGATGCAGCCAAGACGAGGTAAACAAACTTATGGGCAAAAAAACACATCGGGAGGTCACAGATTTAACTCCTGCTACTGGTGCATGGATTTTGTAACATGATAGCTGACAATTTCTCCCATATCAAGTGATATCTGCTCCAATACTGTCGTATCGTTGCAGGTTCTTTTTACCAATTTTTCCTTCGATAGGAGTGGATATGGTAGAATTTGGAATAAGTCCTTTGGAACATTGACCGTATTCTTCTATGTCCATTGACTAATATTCTTGAAGCCGCTGGGGCTTGGGCCTTGGGGCTTGGGTCTTGGGTACTAATCAGCCATCGAAGAGTCACCCATCATTGCCTAGTCACTTTGTTGTTATAATCGGTCAAGTTATTATCAGCTATGGTGTTGTTATCAAAGTTCTGGCAGTTGCAGCTGCACATGAATATAAATAAATATCATCTCTCTCCAACTCCCAACATGTCAAAAAGAGAATTTTGAGGACCAGTATGGGCTGTGCCCACAGCCTTTCCGATACGTCTCTTTTGAAATTGGCGAGACATCTGTCGACTTGTACTTTGACAAGGAAACATTTGGGGGAAAAGGACTTAAAAGCAGAGCATGACCACTAGTTACACCTACTCTCACTCTGCATCTTTAATTAATGAAGTTAATATTTTTACGTTTTTGGCAGAACTGGTATGCCTTCATGCGTTTCCAATTTAGTACAACTAATGTTCGTTTTGCCTTCATGATGCATTGGTGTCCGCGTAAAGTAAGTGGTTATGGGCTTCTCATGTCTCATATCATACCATGTGAGGATGTCTCCTTGCTAAGAGGCGACGCTATCCTTTCAGAGTACTTGTTATCAATGTGTCATGTCAAGTGGCCTCTTTGACGCCTTGTTACTCCCGAACGGCGTTGAGTGCTTGACTAGCAGCTTCTCATGGCTCATGCTACGACATCTGCCAAGGGAATGTTTCCTTGCTTAGAGGGGATGCTGTCTATTTGAAATGCTTGTCACCAATGTGGCATGTTAAGTGACCTTTATGATGCATTGGCACTCCCAAACGGATTTGCATACTTGACTAGTGACTTTTCAAAATCGGATCAAACGCATGCTCGATATTCCCTGCTATCAACTTCAAACTTCCTGGTTTGAAAAAAGGAATAGAACTCGTGGGGCTGTGAAGTTGATTTGAAAATGGTTATGTTAGCACCGACATGGCTCGGAGGTCCCCGTACGCGTGTTAAACACGTCAGGGACAGGGACACATTGGATAACGCAGCGTGTCCAATTATTTTAATTTCCTTTTCATGGCAGACACGCGGGGTCACGAATCAAGTGCGAGAGAGAGATTGAGAGCAAAACAGTGCCAAAGAGATTGAGATCGAGAGAGACCGAACGTGAGAGAGAGGCGTACCAGAGAGGTGAGGGCCGACAGGCGATAGGCAATAGCAGACAGGCGTATGATATGGGTACAATCTTAACCTTCATATGTTATGTAGTAAGATACTTTCCACCAAAAATTTAGAAAATACACATACATTTGTATATCAGTATGTATACTCTTTATGTACACATATATTGTATATAAGAAAATTTGCCGTGTTCCCGCTATGTCTCTGTCCCTATTTTTTCAAAAATTTCGTGTACCGTATTTGTATCAATATCTGTGTCCGTATCGGTGCTACATAATAGTATACTATGAATATTTTTTATATATATATATATATATATGGTATTTTAATCTGCAAATGAAAATTAGATATATATACTACTTGGCAAAAGATTTATCAAACAAAATACTATCTTTTGTGTAAAATAAAAATCGAATCTTTGAAATTCTTTATCTTTCTTGGTAGCTGGTCAGAAAACAACCCCCTTTTTTTTTTCTGAAGTGGTGTTTTTAAATTAAGGGTTACAGTCTTTTTGGTTAGCAATCACTGTCTACTAGTAGTGGTGGTGGTGGTGGTGTTACTTTCTTCTGTTACTAATCACGCCACCTAATAACTTCTTGTCCATAGCATTAGTTTGCAATTAAGTTGTGCTTTCTGCATGCTGCACCCACATCACTACTCTTTTTACTACTAAACAAAAAACTTTTTTTTTTTTACTTATATATATATATATATATATAGATGAGAGAGAGAGAGAGAGAGAGAGAGAGAGTGCTTTTCCTTTACCCATATTCATTTTGATATACATGCAGGCGCAGGATGAGGTTCAGGCGCAGCTTGGTCCCCTCCCCTCAAAGGTGTTCGGTAAGTAGCAGGTGGTCAATGCTCTCCGTGAAAAGAAGCAACCTTTAACAACTTTTATATTCAGGCAAGGAGGGATATATATATATATAATGGTAAATTGAATCAAACTGAGTTCAAAAATCATTTTTTTTTTTTGAATATTTTGATGAATGTTTCATACGGAATATCATGCATTGTCTCCCCAAAGATATGTCTTGACCGATAAAATTATACGTGTTATAAATACTTAATCTCTGGTAGCTATAAATTCTAAATTCTTCCCTGACGATAAGAGCAAAGATTAACCAAATGGAAATGCACTAACCAATCCGACCCATATACACTGTTTATAATCAGTTGTGAATCCAAAAAAAGAAGAAGTCCCGGACCAACAAATATGGTTTGGTTAAGACTTGACCCATTTGCTAGTTTTGTTCCAACAACTCCACCAACGTTTTATGTTGGGTTACACATTCAATGAACAATTTACTTTAGCACTCCTTAGATAATAAGACCATCAAGAACAATAACACATACTTTAAAATTTATTGCCGAAATCGTATTTTATTGTTGAAGTGTGGAAAATCTTTTGAAGTAGAAAGTTTAATATTGGATTCCTAAGGGTCATGTGGAACCTGAAGTTATAGGCCGCATTATGATCTGAAGTCGAGGGCTCTGAGATTTCGCATAGTAAGGAAATTGTAACGTGCAGGCAAAAAGCTAGTTATAGTCAGAGGCACCACTCTTGGTGCAGGAATAGGAAATGTTTCGAAATCCTACGAAAGCCTATAGGGCAAGGGAATCAAAAACGTTTCTCACTCAATCCGATTTTTATTCAGCGCCAAAACCCTATAAGATAAGCAATTAGCGAACATTTGCCAACAGCCTTTGAGCATTCTTGACCCAATTACAGATGTGATTCATTGATATATACCTATGAATGGACGTAATTAGTAGAAGGAAATTAGATTGAACAAGGGCAAAAATCTGAGAGAGGGAGAGAGAGAGAGAGAGAGAGAGAGAAATATTGAGAGCCGTGAGAATCTTCCCATATAAAATTTGTGTTGTTCTCGTGGATTTATCCGAATTTATAAAACCACGTAAATTTTAATGTCTTTTGTGATTAAGTGTATGTATTGACTTTATCGATCATTAGATATTACATTATATTACCACATTTTATAACATAAAAACAAAAATTTTATAATGCAATGCAATAGACTGTCAATTTGTTTTATATTAATTATTTTGTATTTTGTTATTTTAACTATGTACGACTCTTGTTGTATCAGGCCATTATTTGGTACTTAAGAATGTTATTTATATGTTTGTTTTAAAAAAAGACAAAAAATTGGCATAATGAATTGGTATTTGAAAAATCTACTGAATCACTTACAAAAATTTTAAATTTTATTAACATTTGACATTTGAAGTATAGTGCAATGGCACTAGGGCAGAACTACTAAGGAACAGGAGGCTTGGGTACCCTTAAAAATTTAGTACATAAGTATAAATTTAGAAAATTATAAAATAAATGACATTTCAACCCTTTAAATTATATTCGGCCCTCATTTTTTTTTTAAAAAAAATCTCGACCCTTTCAAACGTTGAATCTTGATTTCACCCCACTGAAAAATGAACAGAAAGACAACATATGAGACTGCAGCGACCTATTCTTCAGCAATTAATGTATCCCCATGAGGACGTATATAATGATAAGTAATACATAAAAGCATATACACACATTTGATGTTCATAATTTAAACAAATTCTAATCTAGAGAGAGGAGAGAGAGAGTTATCTCATACTTGTCCCGTTCTGTGCTTCTGTAGTGTTTCACAGTGTTTCTTTCTTTGCAACTCTGTATAAAACAGGGGTCCTTTGAGGAAGTTATTCCATATATCGAAATGAGATATATTCGCACAGGAAGTTTCAAGAGACTGTTCTCAATCAAGCGTCCAAGCTTTGATGGAGAAGTTCCAAAGCAAAGTGATTCCCCTGAAGAAGACAACAATGAAGCTTCAATGAGATTTCCAGAAGCAGAGCCTTTTCGGAGACCCACTTGGAAATGCTTCTCTTTTGAAGAAATCTTTGTCGCCACCAATGGTTTTTGCTCAGGTTCATAGAAAAGTTTTGAACTTTCATGCATTTTCTATCTCTTTTTTCTTTCTTGGTTTCTAGTTCCAACCAAAGAAGAAGGATAACTACTTGTTTGGCCATTTTATCTGATTTTCTAGTGTGTGTGTGTGTTGAAACCACTATTTCCCTTCATGGTCATCAGAGAGATTTCAATTTTTGTTTATCGTGTCTCTCTCTCTCTCTCTCTCTCTCTCTCTCTCTCTCTCTCTCTCTCTTCTTACTTGGATTTCAAGTTGCAACCAAAGAAGTAGGATGAATATTTGTTTGGCCATTCCCCATTTTACTTGCTTTTCTTTGTGTGTGTGGAACCACTATTTCTCTTCATGGCAATCATAGAAATTTCGATTTTCCATCATTCCCCACCCCCCCCCCGGGGGGGTCTCTCTGTTATGATTATTACTGCTTCCCTTCATGGGTATCTTAGATTAGATGTTTGATTTGTGTTTGGTTGCTTGGGTACCAGAAAATATGGTTGGGAAAGGAGGGTATGCAGAGGTATACAGAGGAACACTAGAAGATGGGGAGGCAATAGCTGTAAAAAGGCTAACAAAAGCATCCACAGATGAGAGGAAGGAGAAGGAGTTCTTAACAGAGATTGGAACACTTGGTCATGTTTGCCACCCAAATGTATCATCACTCCTTGGTTGTTGCATTGACAACGGCCTCTATCTCATCTTCCAATTCTCCTCCAGAGGCACTGTCGCTTCTCTTCTCCATGGTACATTTTCACAACAAATGCTACACAAATCCAACACATTAGGGAAATGGGAATTCTGTTGTGTACAAGGCACAACAGGATGTGTCGTGCTGTTTTGGCCACCAATATGCTGCTCAAACAGTGGGTATTTTGGTTTTTGATGGCCAAAATGGTGTCATTTTAGCGTGCAACACACCTTACTATGCGTTGTGCACAACAGTATCTCCGTGTCCAAAATGTAGCTGCCCCATCGTTCCAAACGAATTATATATATATATATATATATATATATATTTCTCCCCGAATATACCAAGACATATTATGAGGTAGATGAACAGTTTGGTAGTTCACATTTACAGGTGTTAAATGTTTATTTGTTTAGATGAGGATTTGCCAGCAATGGATTGGAAAACAAGGTATAAGATTGCAGTAGGAACAGCTAAAGGACTCCATTATTTGCACAAAGGTTGCCCAAGAAGAATAATACATAGGGACATCAAGGCTTCAAATGTACTGTTGACTTTAGATTATGAGCCACAGGTACAGTTTTTTTATTCACTCCCATTGCCAATTTGCCAAGAGAAACAAAAGAAAGCTTCACCTCACGAGATCTGATGCTACCCTTTCGCAATTTTCTTTGAATAAGTTTTGATAGGTATTAGCTAGGTTTGATTGTGTTGTTTGTTTGAATAATGTAGATATCTGATTTTGGGTTGGCAAAATGGCTTCCATCTCAGTGGACTCATCACTCCATCACTCCAATTGAAGGGACATTTGGGTACTACATATCATTAACAAAATATTCAATATTACCTTATGGCTTTGGTATAATTAGCTCTAGGGCATAAAAGCCCCTCCAATCCTTTACTAATCAGCTAATGCTAGAACCAGTCCATACATTGTTAAAGCTTGATATATGGTTAACACAAGTCACACAAAATCGCAGGCACTTGGCGCCAGAGTACTTTATGCATGGCGTTGTGGATGAAAAGACCGATGTCTTTGCTTTCGGAGTCCTTTTATTAGAGCTAATCTCCGGCAAGAGACCGGTTGACGGCTCTCACCAAAGCTTGCATAGTTGGGTAAGAATTTGCTAGAGACATGTGCTTTTGAACAAATGATTTTGCTAAAACAATCTAGCATATTCTTTATTCTCATCTTTAGCAATAACATAGCAAGTTCTTCAAATAGTGTTTGGTCAGTGAGAAATCACCATCTTCACTAGGAAAAAAAATCCCAAATTGTGTGTTTTCTTCTTGGACTGAGCTACCTAGAGCTGGTGAAAGTGATTTTAAGTCTTTTCTTTTTAATTATTTTCATTGTCTTCATATGATGTTTCGATGAAAATTATGTGATTTTATGTGATTGGATTTTGATGTTGATAGGCTAAGCCCTTATTGAACCAAGGGGAGAATGGCAGATTAATAGATCCAAGGCTTGGAGGGGCCTATGACAATCCACAGCTTAATCGACTAGCCTTTGCAGCATCTCTTTGTATTCGAGCATCCGCTACGTGGCGCCCTACCATTTCTCAGGTATCTAATTAATTTCTATGCTTTTATTCAACTACATGCTACTAATTCTTCGGGTTGGGCTGAGGCAGCTCACGGGGCCTGCATGGTGCAACAACATAAACCCCACATCCCCTGAAGAGTTATCTCGACTTAGGAATTCCACTTGATGATAGATATGTGGTCAATTGATTTAGGACCAACCTCAATGATTGATATATCATATTTAGCAGAGTGATTACAAATAGAAATAATTCCACCATCCTTAATATGTTCATGAAATTAGGGAATTCCGTCAATTGATTTTGTAAGATCACATTATTTTTCTAAATGAAATGTGGTCAAGTTTTGAGCCATTCTTTGTTAAGCAAATTCACCTAAGCACCCCTAGTTTTCTCACCTATTCAGGTTTTCTTGATAACGACCCTATTAAGTATTATCTCAATGGCGTGCTCATTATTCATATTGGAACGCTACTAGTGAAGTGTGTTCCTGAATGAAATGGATACCCTTTTTAGTTGACCTACTGACCCTAAAAATAAACTATCTACATTAGGTTAAGTCTTGGTTAAATAAGTTGATCAGCGACTTTATATAACATTCTTGTCACTAGGCATGCTTTAAATATGTGTTTACTTTTGTAATGGCATCATGTCGGTCGGATGCATAATCCCCCTCGTGCCACCGTTCTAAAAATAAACTCACAAATGCTACGTTATTTTATAAAAGATAAGTGGCAGCTGTCACTTTCTTTTTTTACCTTTATCCACGCAGATAAATCTAATAAATCTCTATTTAACAGTATAAGAGAGGTGAAATTCAAATAATGAAAGAGGGATAGTAGAGTACGCAGTATTGCTCTCTACGTTCTAAAACTGGGTGTAACGTCATATGACATAAAAACGTAAGTGAAGCAATTTTTAAATAGCATTTGGCAATTCAAGAGAGATGATGGAACCCAGTCAGAAGATATTATATATCTTTTAACACTATAAGAGAAACATGAAATTCAGTCTGACAAGTAGTATCAATATACGGAAAGAGGGATAGTTTAAATGCAGAAGGGTGCTCTCTACGGTCTAAAATTTGACTTTTGGGTCCAATGTCGGATGTCATAAAGACATTACATATTCTTTTTCCCCAGCCATGGCTGCAAACTAGGATTTGGTCTTTTGCCGACGTTTGGTTGGAGGGTGGATTTGGGTTTCCTCATAGAATTCCTACTAGTCGTCTGATGTTCTATCCTACCTAACATAAATCTTTATGCTGATTAGACACCATTCATTATTGCCGTCCCATGTGGTTAGAGGATCAATTAAATGATCACAAACATATATATATATATATATATATATATATATATATATTTCTCTGTGTGTGTGTGCGCGCAAGAGTAACGTTAAAGTGGGTCTTTCACTGAGTATTTTATAACTTAATAATTGGGTTGTGCTTCATTATATGATGGGTTTTTTCTCTGTTTGCTTTTGTCTTGCATATATGTTTGGAATAGCTACTTTGTGCATTTAAATGAGATTCTTATGCCACTTTTCTTGTCTGTAATGTACTTTTTCACTGGAGAATTTGTGGTAGGTTGGACCCAAATTACATATAATTGCACCCAAAAAAGTTAAAGCAAAACACAAAAAAAAAAAAAGAAGAAAGAAATGCGAGATTTTTCGGAAGGTCCAACTAAAACCAATTGGTTATAAGTGGAGTAGTCTTTGAATTATATTACAAAGCTTAGGTAGCTTACGTGGGCGATATGATAAAGTCTGATACTCTTTCACGTGCAGTCCAATAGCACGTGGAGGTACGTGTATAGATTGAGGAGGAGAGGGAATTAACTCGTACGGAGAATCGACCACGTAAAATGAGGTCGCCTAAAACCCTGATATCATGTGAGATTTTTTAAAGGCATCCAACCAAAAATTAATTCGCTATAGGTGGAGTAGCGTCTAGATTATAACCAAGCTTGGGTAGCTCACATGAGGGGTGTGAGACTAGGTCTAACAATAACATTTATGTGATTTGCCAAGTGGGCTTACACCAATTTTTCATTATGTATCAGATGGAGAAGAGAGTGCATAATATTTCGGTTGCTGCGCATACATTTTTCATATATCAATATATTATATTACTAATTACCGTAACTTTCTTGTTTAGGTAGAATCTCGTCATATTACGTAAAGTGACAAATAAAAGCAAATCAGAATTCACAAATCTAGCAGACTTTTGATTCTTGACTCATTTGATCAATTATTAATCTTAGACTTCAAATTACAAATCATAAAATAAGGATATGGGTACTCCAAATTACTGCAGAGCACTGAAACTACAAAAAGTGCTTGCAGAGCACATATATTATTGGACTGCTGGCCTCATTATTTGTTAGTAAAATAAAGCACAAAACAATGGCAAGCTACCCCACTTTCAGCTGTCATATTGCTTATAATCTGCAAATTAAGGTAACATAAGGGTGCTGCCAATTTTGATTAGATAAAGTCTATACACACAGACTCTTATATACATATTCGGACACAGATATGTTCGGAATTATTTAATACATGTAAGACCCGTCAAAATAATGTGGGTTTTACATGCATCATACGGTTTCGGACACACCTAGTCACCTATGTCCAAATCAAAGTATTAGATTAAATGTGGTAATATAAGGGTGCTATCATTTTATTTCTTTGAATTTTGTCGAACTGTCTGAAGTAGTAGAAGTTGGTATTTGGTTTGACAGGTACTGGAGGTAATGTTAGAAGAAGGGGAAATGGACAGAGAGAAGTGGAAAATGCCAGAGGAAGAAGAAGAAGAGCATGAGTTTTGGGGATTTGAGGATCTTGAATCTCAATGTGGTGAAACTACTTCCTTCTCAGCCTCCCCACATGACTCCTTAATCTCAACCAGGAGTTCTTAATCAGGGGATCATCATCAAATCCTGATGGACTTATATATATATCCACCTGTTCATATCAACAGTAACTACACAGGAACCATGTTGTGTACAACGCACACAAAAATGTGTTACGTGCACGGTGCCGTTTCAGCTGCCCAAAATTTGGACAATATTTTGATAGCTAAAACGGTATCGTTGTGACGCACAACACAACTTACTGTGTGCAGCAATATTACCGGTCCGTACCAACCCTTTCCATCCCTTTCTAATTAGTCTGTCTCTGCATAAGAATTTTGTGAATGTGCTGATTAATGATTTGTCTCCATTGCTTGCTCAAGGGCTCCACTTCCAGCCATCTTTCTCTGTTTTTTCCTCTGGTTATTAAAATCCTATTGTATCATTTGTCACGAGAAATAAATGTATTGAGAGTGATACAACAAAGCCAGTATATATGTATGTGAGGCTGTCATGCTGGCTATCGACTTCACCCCAATTCAAGAATCGTGCTTATTACTATCTTATGGCATAGCACACGACATGAATAAGAAATATATTATACGATTTAATATAAATTCGTTGACTGATAAAAACATTACAAAATAGGAAACAAATATAGCTAAACCAAAGTGCATTTACATGAAAGTTCTCATATGTTTTTGTTTCTTGAATCATGTGGCACGTATATGAGTTCATAAATGGTGACGAGCAAATTTAGGAATTAGAAGTAAGTGGTGCTAGTACCCATTATCCAGATTATGAGATATGAATACGCAAATTTGGCTTAATAAGGATTCATTCGGCCAATTACAATAACTAATTAACTCTAATGTAATATTTTCTTTTCTTCTTTAAAAAGGAAACTAGAAAAATAAAAAATTATTCTTTTGTGTTTTGAGAAACCATTCGTTCACCTATGTAGATCTTGATATTCTCTTTTTATGAATCTATAATACAAATAACAGTCTCAATTCTATAAAAGTTTGAGTGATGCTTCTTATATAAAGTTCTAAAAAATTGGTCTCAAGTATCACATATGGACAAAATATATCAGAGATGTATATGAAACTCTCTTCTAAAAGTATCTGTATTTGACAATGTCACATAAATAAGATAACAAATTCGGACACAGATGTGTCTTGAACTGTTAAATCCACGTAGAGTTCTCTAAAACAATATGGGTTCTGTGTATATCTAACGATTTCGAACACATATGTGTCTGAATCTATGCACGGAAGGGTGGTTCCTAAACTTAATTTATAAATAAGATATAGATATAGAATAAGTTGCACATTAAAGTGTACATCATGCACACGTGGCATATATAAAATGTAAAAGTGAATCTCATAAATTTTGATATGTGTTCAAATTAATAGATGTCATATGAATATGATGTGTTAGTAACATTACTCATAGATAATGTATATGTGAGTCAGTGTGTGGAAATATAAGTACAACTAAAAGAGATTTATAATGTGGTAAAAAACAAGTTGATTACGGGAGTGGAATGTGACCAAACTACAGTTGACCTGTAGTCTCTATACTATTAAA
>JABCMJ010009278.1:0-42458 GCA_014822125.1 Arbutus unedo | reverse complement strand
CTACATATATAACAAACTAAAAATAAGTTAACACAAACAAGTTTTTTGTTTTCATTTTTTTAAAAACAAAAATAAAAATTAGGAAACAAAAATAGAAAACACAAAACAGAAAACAGGAAGTGTTACCAAACATAGCCTAAGTGTTTGAAGAAGATAGAGAATTTGAAAGGTTTCTAAAAGTTAACTTTCTGTAACCTTGAAGTTTTTGCATTCAACTTTTGGAGTACCAATTTGAAAAGTGCTCTTAACCCTAAGCTTTTATGGTGATTTGGAGTTTCAATGGCTTTCCACCATCTCCTTGTGCAAAACCCAAGGATAGCTTATTGATTTACACTTATTATTTCACGAGGATTTATATGTTAGATGTTCCTGATATGTTTGCTGCACGGTACGAATCATCGGATTCATTTGCTTCTGCTCGTGGCAGCCCTTCATTGATGGTATTGAATTAGACATCATTTATGGAACACCTGATGGAAACAAGTCCATTTGTAAATAAATAATAGCTATTGATTCCTTTTAGGTATCGATAATGTTATGAATTTATGGAATTTGTTTCAGCACAGAACTGGGAACAGTATGTACACGACGATTGTTTCCAAACTTTTCAATTCTGTACTTCTTTTCCGAACAAATGAAAATGAGAACGAAGAAAACAGAAACAATTCAAAGCAGACCTAATCCAGATTGTCATCAAAATTAGTCAAAACAAGCTGAAAAATATCTCCTATTAGTCTTAATGGAATGCTAATTTGTAAAGAAAGAAAATTCTTGCATGAACTGTGGAAATCTTGTAGCATTTTTACATTTTAACCGGAAGAATTGTAAGTTGACCGGTTGGACTTGGGAGGTCCAAGCTAATCTTGACGAATCCCCATACTGCTGTGTGTTGATTATTGTCTCAGGACCATGGTTTGCCTAGTGGATGGCCACTCGGACTGGGAAACTTGAGCCTAAGACTCAGAGTGAGAGAGAGCCAACAGCCTGCTGCACCAGAACCGTCCTCTTCACATGCACATTCATCCAGTTTCTCTTCGTTGTCGTCCTCCAACCTTGACACCGAGGTAATTCTTTATCACCTCATCTCTTTATTTCCATCTCTTTCATTTTCTCTTTCACCGGCAATCGTCTCAATGACAATTTCAAGAAAGAAAGACTTTACTTGTATTATATGCCAGTTTAGAGGTTTCAGATTAAATCTGGTCTCCTCCTTTAATTGAATATGCGAGAACCGATTTCCATATGTTTGAGAGATTCACAGATTAAGGCCGTGGTTGCGTCATGAATTGGTAGAAGTATGTGTGGAGGAGGGGAACGAAAAGATGAAGTGAATAAGATAATTTCCTCTCTTTGGTTTCCCTGGCCTTCTCTTTCCTCTTGCTAAATCTCACCACAAATCCATGATCCAAATTCAGCCTTAAAAGTAAGATTCTGCATAACCTCATCTTTGTCCTTTGTTAGGCAATTGGTAGTAAACCATTGTAAATATTTTGGTGGCCAATAGAAATTTAAATGTCATTTGTCCTTGAATTTACTGTAAAATGATTGAATCCTTTCATCTAACTAGTTTATATCATATTTCTGAGGTCAACCAGTCCACAGCATCCTTTTTCCAAGACCACAGCGTTACATTTGGCAGGCTAATTGGGATTAGACCAAGGGATAGAGAGCTTTTGCACTTCCCAAATTCAAACCGCATTGAACAACATGAGAGTATATCAGAGAGAATATCATTGACGGATGTACCTAGATGCCGAGTTGAAGAAATGTCTAGAGGAATTTGTGTTCCTCTACTAGTTAGTATCCTAATGAAGATGACCAGAAATAGAAGCAACTCGAGCCGGTGAGTGACTCTGGCAGTTATGTCAGTGACATATTTGTTCAAGGCATTCTTCATGTATGAACTTTGTTGCCTAAATGTATTGTAAATGGCTGATTCATTGTGATTCACCTGTTGGTAGTTCGAAGGGATTTTGAATAAAGGAATAATAGTTACAAATGTATCTTTGACAAAAGTTCTTTGCGAGTATTTATTACATGATGGTTTTTAATTTTCCTTACAGCCCATTTGTTAACGGTCAAGAATTTTGGAAGTCATATGTATAAGAGATAATAAGAGGGAGATAAGGGATGATATTGATAAAAGTTGATTGATTTAGAAGTGGAGATTAACGGTTATTACTTGGTCTCTTTACCTTTTTATAGAAAGAGAAAATGTCTATAATTGGTTTATTTTGTAGTTGATGAAAATTAATTAGTAGATGATGTAAAATTGTGATAATTTTTCATTTTGTCTTTAAACAAAATTAGATATTCTCACGTAATTGGTAAAAGGACTATACATTGTCCAAAGACACAAAAATTGAAGATGACATCATATTTTGTTTATTCTTGTCAACAAGTATTTTGTTTTATTCATGTATTACACATCTATTTAGTATTTTTTTTTTAATTTTTTGTTTAGTTTTACAAACATGTCTAGTGTAATTCTCTCAAAAAAGAATAAATATTTATTTTATTAAGTAAAAGCATATTCAAAAAAGTCAAAATACGAAGTCAAAGTTGGTTAATTTTTTTATTTGAAGTGTATCTTTGTATAAAATTGTTTTAAGTTTTTCACTTTTCAAGTATATTTAAATAGAATAGATGTACTCAAATACCAGAAACAATTGATAAGAAATCTCATAATTTTTTTATCTTCAAAAGAACAACCAAACACAATCCAAAACATATAAAACTAATATTTTCTACTAGTCAAATACAATTTTTTTGAATGAAAGTTGGATACAATTCAAACAATCATATAACAATTATATGGTATCATACTTGTAACGCATTTAGTTGAACAAATTGCATTTAGGCTTGCGAATTTATGTACGAGTTAATTGAGAATTGGATTTGCTTGTTAAATGTGGGGTTGTAAATATTTACCAATTATGATTCAATTCCTCTCTTTGATCTAAATTGCTCTAGTAGCCTGTGTAAAGATCAACCAATTAGTGTCATTGGCCATTACCAACCGCATAATACTTCGATACTTAAGTTAAATGTATGGGACAAAAGCACAATAGTAATTGTACTTGTAATTGATAGTAGACCTAATTTTGCCTTTTGAACTTCTATTTATAAGTCATCAATTGCCTTTGTTGTGTCCGGAAATTTTCCGCCCTTGCGAAAAGAATTGTGAACGAGGCGAAACAAAATCTTGACTATAAATACGACGGAGTTTGAAAATGAGTTTAATAGTTGGGACTTGCTAAAAATTTGGAGTTATCGCTTGACATCAAGTTTGGGTGTGTCAAGTCACCCACTAAAATCATTTTCGAAGAAAATGCTTTTCAAAAAATCATTTGATGTATTTTTGCTCAGAAAATCTGATTTTGCTTGTAAATGACTCCTTTTTAGGAATCTGGTCTGCAAATCATAGTTGGGTTTGAAGCTTTATTGTTATGAGTTGAAAGGTGTTAGGCACCCAATATCGTTATTTCGGTACTTAATTTTTCCAGATTAGTTTTCTTTAAAATTATCCCTTGGCCAAGAAAATAAACATCAAATGACTATGCGTGCAACATGACAAAATATGAAATGGTGGGAGGACACGGTATTGGCTTGCATAAAATGCTTACGGTGACAAAATATCAAATCGAGCATTTGTTAAACCATGACAGAAACACATCATGCAAACCGATTGTTACACGCCATGTTTCTATTCCTGAAATGTCAAATACTCAATTTTTCAGCGCAGGAAAGTTCAAATATAACAAATGCCTAGTTTTGTTTTACCATGTTAACATTTCTTGAAAATACAATGTGTTGTCCCGGCCAAAGCCAAATTAGCTAGTATTATATTTTTGTTCATTTCTCGTCACATACTCAATTCAACAGCGTTCCGGGATGTTTGAGGTTAATATAGCGTGAATGCTATTGTCGCCGCGATAATCTTTTGAAAAATCACAACACGCATATTGGCAGTATCACACAATTCTTCATATTTTCGGAAGACCCATTCTTTTAGATCTTCATTAGTCCTAGACGCACTTTTATTTCGAATGTCGAATACTCAATTCAACAGCTTTACTGGAACTTTAAGATTATCAGGACTAAAATTAAAAAATATGGACAGTATGTGACAGTACCTGTAACGACCCGCTCCCGCCTTGTACAATATTATCCGCTTTTACCATCCAAACCCCATGGACCCATCCCTGGATTGCTCCAGGACAAGCACGCTTAACTGTGAAGTTCCATTTGGTGTTGACGCCATCACGGCTTTAAAAGGCCTTGTACAAGAAAGGTTCATAATCTTATAAATACCACCGAACTTACATCCACCAAGCGATGTGGGACCCTTGACCACCCATCCGGACGTCCCATTGAGAATCCATCTCCCGGACGCCGGCCTCACAGCTAGCACTACAGTCTGGCTGGGGTGTCACAGTACCATCATATCGTTGCTGTTCATTCTATCTTATTTTTAGGCAAATTGCATATTGTTCGAATTAATTATTCGACATTCCTTTCGCGAGCTACTCAATTCATCAAAAATTGAAATTATAGAATAATGATATTACTTTGGTCACGAAAATCTATCGTGAAAAAGTAATGTGCAATACTCGTCACATTTTATTCTGAAACACCGCATACTTAATTTCAATAGCATTTACGCAATTTCGAGATTACCTTGATTTTAACCAGGTCATGTGGACAACGTGTGTTAGCATGGCATACAGTCGTTGTTTATATTATTTAGCTATGAAGTAGCATATTTTTTTTATTGATTTTATAGTAAACAATAAAGTAAAATGCGTGAAATAATAAAGTAAAAAGTTACAAGAAATGGGGAAAGGAAGTTATCGGAAACATGAAAAGGAAATGTAACGTAAAATGATATAACAAAAATTCACGAGAATCAGCATAAACGAATTTCACGATAATTGCCGCGATGTAATCACAAAGATCGATATCAAGAAAATTCACAAAAAGTGATATAATAGAATTTTACAAGAATTGAGAAAATGAAATGTTAGATGTCAGATATTAGATGTTAGATGTTAGATGTTAGATGTTAGTTCTGACAGATGTCGACACTGTCAGCACTGTCAGACAGTATGCCGGCAATATAAATGTCATTTCTGAGAAAATTCATATAACAAAGTGTAAAGACAAGGCAGGTAGGTAAGACAATAAAACCGTGCAATATGTCAGTTTCTTCTCGGAGTCTTCGTAGTATAAATCTCACTTTAATTGAAACTACGAAAAGTGCACTGGTATATGCCTGTCTTTGGCCTTCTATAATTGTGACTTCGAAAAGCTGACATTTGTATCCTCTTGTGAAAGGCACATACTATGAAAATTGCGTCAACTAAGTATCTCGTATCCCTTGTATAATAACTCATAATTTTAACAAAGAATTTAAAATTAATGTTTATTACTTAATTCCACGTTTTTAATTATTAGAATCAAATTTTTGAAAATTAGGGAGGTCGCTCTGCTTGAGCGAGCTGTCAATTACAGAACACCGTTAACCTAATCTTTTGGGTTTTTTGGTGTTCATGACCATTAACTCGCGATTTCATAACTACTTAAGGAATTCTCCTTGGATTCCTTTGATTTAATGACGTATTATCAAATTAATGGGAATTTTTAGGGGAACAAGTATAGGATTTTGAAGGAATTAAATAAAATTTATGCTAGTAATAAAATAAGTTTTCATGGCAGCAAGGTTATCAATACAGTACCGATACCGGCAGTACCGGCCGATACGTATCGTTTTGGCATAAAAATAATAGCACATATCTCTAATACCGTACCATTCTAAATACCGGCCCGTACCAGCCGAGTATAGACCGTACCAGCTAATACCGGCTATATCAGCCCGTACCGAGCTTTTTTTCTTAAGAGTTGCGAAAAATAAAATTAATTTTTTTGGCTCTCTCTATGGTTTATATATATATATATATATATATATATATATATATATATATATATTGATAGTTGTAGTAAATCCGATACGGTATCCGATATATAACCGATACTGATTCGTACCGTACCAATAAAAAAATCGATACTCAAGTCAATCCGGTACTTAAAACCTTGCATAACAGTTGATTCCCCTGGAGGTCTATAAAACTCAGTAGAAATTATAGATTTTTTTGTTTATTTTCGTAATCAGAAATCATAAAGCTTTTAGAGAGTAGTTTGTGAGGTTTTTACAGTTCTTAAGCGGAGAGAAGAGGGTGATTCTTGACTTGCAACTTTAGATCTTTTTGAATTCACGATCGATCTTCTGTTGTTTATTCGATTTGAAGTAGGATTCCATACCTCAAACCTTTTAGGTTTCTATTCGAGTTTTCAATTTCATTTCAGTTGTAGAATGCATGATTAGGGTTTAGATCGGTCTATATTTTTTGAAAATATAAGAGTTGCAAGTTTTGAAAAATGAAAGCTCGCTCAAGTGAGCTTTGACAGCTCGAGTGACCTTATTAAAATTCCAGAACATTTTGTTCTATTTCAGAGGAGCTTTCTATTAGAACCTCAAATTGGGTAGCTCACTCACGCAACCTTTTGAAATTCTGAAATTTACAGAATATTGCACTGTTTATGTGGGACACTGTCCAGATTTGGAAACACACCCCAATAGCATGTTCACACTGCACGAGCATCCATTACACTTGTTTAAAGTTCACGAGTCCCCACGGCATCTCGTGTAAATCGATTGACCATGTTTCATCACGACACTTTAAGAAGGTTTCCTGCTCTAAAGTGTCGTTTTTTGTGTGATTGGTGCTCCCATTGCCTTTCTTAGGCGGTTGCCCTTTAATCGCGGCCATAATGCTTAGGATGCTGAGTGATTATTGGCATTACTATCGGGATTTTCCGGATGAGAATTGTGGTCTCCCCATTCTCACCACATTGTCCTGCTCAGCTAAGCTAGTTGGTTGCTAAATTGGCCCAACCGATCGAGCACCTTTGGTCGTACAATTATTACCGAGTGGGTGTCATACATGCCAATATTTGATCAATCTAAAATGTCGGAATGCTTCCACCTCGATATAAATAAAATTTCATATATTCATACCTGATCAATATTACTTTTAACAAAATTCTTGTTCTTGACTAGATCTAAAAATACAAAATCGAAACTGACGGGGTTTTTCTATTATCAAACCAAAACGATTCCACACGTAGGAATTTTTCAGAAAAACCACTTCTGTAATTGACAATATTGTCTGGCAACCGTATCAACGTCCCTGATTTGTCTGTTTGCAGGATAAAGCAGCGGGTCTAACTCGTACATCAAACAGAAACCCAGCACCAGCGGACAAACCTTCAAATTTAGACCACAAATCACACAAGTACAACCACTGAACCAAAATCAATCCGATAATCTCTCTCTTCATTTGTTGTCATCCCCACTGACCACATAAACATCCCCACCATTCTATCTCTCTGTCTCTCTCTCTCCACATTGTCATCTGAACCTGGATTACTAAGAAAAAAAGTCAAATATCCAAAGCAATAATTGGAAAACAAATAAACAAAAGCACAACATTATTAGAAAATAAAAAGCAACAGAAAAACTCGTCTCTCGCTATCTCTCTCTAGATGGATTCCGATTTCTGGACCTCTCGCCTGGCCGCCGCCAAGCGGCAATTCACGTTGAATAACCATCACAGCTCCCAATTAGGTTCGTTTTGTTTCCTTTTGTTCCTCTTTCGGGTATTGGTCTATCTGTAAATGGGTTTTGAAAACTATTTTCTTTTTCGATTAGTTATTTGGTGGTTTTTTTTTTTTGTGTTTCAGATCGGTTGAACATCGACGATTTCGAGGACGAGGATGATGTCCGACACGATTTCCCATGCCCGTACTGTTACGAGGACTTCGATATAGCGTCTCTTTGCTCCCATCTCGAAGATGACCACTCGTTCGAGTCCAAAGCCGCCGTGAGTTTCTCTTTAGATTATTTTATAAATCATGTAAATATAGGTTTCTGTACATATTGCCATTTCATCATTTGAGTTTTTACTACCTTTTTCCTTATTGTGTTATTCAAGTTTGCCCCTTTTGTTGGAAAGTTGTGATCTTATTGGTGCTTCGTATCTAAATCCTTCATCTGATCTGATATATTTGTCGGAAATGTTATTTTTTTGTAAAGCCAGGTGTGCAAGGTCATCCTTTAGTTCTTGAATCATTTTGTCAATCTTTTTCTTTCCTTTTTCTGCATAATAGCTATTGGGTTACCAAGTTGAAACCGGATCAGTAAGCCTTGTCCCAGTCACGATGAATTCTTTTTCTCTATCTGGCTGTCATTGTTTACTGGCTGTGTTAAATTACATTTCACAAACTTATATCCTCTTATCAACTCATGTCAATGTGTTCGTTTGCTTGTTTGGAAAAAATTTTCATTTCCCAAATATTTTTACTTTTTTCCCAAACAACTTCATCTCTCTACAAAATAAAAGAGAGAAAGAGACGCCTCAAAAATGCCGAAAAATTTTAACTCCCAAATTTTTTCTGAAACACTTATACCAAATAACATCTTAGAGTTTTTTTCCCTTTCAGAAATACTCAACTGAACACACCCTAATTAGTCTTCCCATCACCTAGCATTTCTAGCAGTGCCGGCTTCGTGAATTTATAGCATGTGTTTAAATTCTCATATATTGGTATGAGTAGTTAGATCAAAAGCATAAAGATACATAAATTTCCACAATCGTCCTCGACGAGTTTTCATATTTTGAGCCAAGCAAAAGTAGGCTGGCACATTGATCCCTTAATAATATCCAGGAGAGAAATTGTGGTGAATAGGTTGGCACAAACCTTGCTGGCGGCATACATTAGGATGATACAACAAAATTTTTGTTGTAGTCCTGAATCTGAAGAAATTTTTTTTTAAGTCAACAGTGCTTCGGTTGAAAGGATCTTGAGTGTTGCTATCAACAAAAGTTTCCATAAAAGATGAATATTGCAATGTTTTTGTCGTTGCCCATTATCTAAATGTACTAAATGTTTACTACCATTTTTTCTTTGTTTAGTTTTATTAATTTATGAACAAATTTTGAAGTTTTGTGATTATGAGTGTGGGTTTGTTTGGGCTAATGTATTAGGTGTTCAACTACGGACTACCTAGGCTGATGAGTGTTCATAATGTATTGTACTAGTGTTCAAACAAAGTCTAAAATGAAATACCTTATAGTAAAATGCGGAAAAAAAAAAATCTGGGTGTTCAGCTGCTCACCCTGAGAAGGGTGTGCAGCAGCCACTGATTTCTGGTGACAATAACCTTGGCTTAAAGCAAAAAAGGAAGATTATTTACCTTATTTTTTATGGTAGGGTGGTCACCATCTTATAGAATCATAAATCCTATATGTTTGATCTTGAATTGAATGAAGAATTCTCAGTACAAAAAATGATTGAACAACAAACCGTATGTACGTTTATTCATTGAAATCTTAGTGTAACGTCTTCTACATACCTCTCACTATGCAACAGATTAGCATTTATACATGAGTAGCTTAACTTCCTTCACATGCTTACATCCAACTCTAACAATCATTTACCAACCATAGTTTGCCAGCCCAGCAAACTAACTCAAGTCAACACTGTTTTCACTGCCACTCTTACCAGACGAGTAGATGCTCTACTGAAATGAACCAGAAGAATAGTGCTGCATGTGTAGCTCATTTATCTTATACACATCTTGATGTTTGGTTGGTTCGTCAAACATAGGCAATAGGCTAAAACTTAAGTCTGCAAGGTAGCTCAACTATGTTTGGAGATGCATTTCATATTCGTAGTTTGACCACAGCTTGAGGTATTATTTCAACTATTTTTCGTTGATTGAACAAAATAGAAAGCCTCTTTAAGATCACACGGGGACTATGTCTGCTGGTCGTGAATTAGCAAAATCTTTTGTGTTTTAAACTGAAACTGCCCATGTGAATTTCAAATAGCATGGTCTGCTGAAGGATCAAAGGGGATTTGGAACCAAAACATATGGTTTGATATTTGACTCGCTTATTGGTTGGGTTGATAACAGGATGAGAATGTACATTTTGCTACAGTAATGTGACAGAACACTTGAAATGGAAAAGTAATACAGGCGTTGTGGTAACTGCTATATATATAACAGGTGGTGTTCTGAATTTGATTGGTTTTCTCAAAGCAGAGAGTTCAATGGAAGAAAGGATTTGCTTTAGAGGATTGAAGTTATATGGGGAAGGAAGGAGTATCATGTCTTTGTCACTCAAGCGGGGTTTTCACCCGCCATTGTACGCCATTTTGTGTAACCGGAGATTTGACAAGGACTTTTGAGCTGTTTAACAAAATGGATAACTATCCACAAAAATATTATTTTTATATGCAGTTGAAGGCACATTTACTGAAAATGGACCAACAATAGTGGTTGGAAGGAGTATGAGTTCCGGTGAAACTGTTTCCAAGGAGGAAAGCCTTCAGTTGAACATGTTCAAGCATATGACTAAGACCATGATAGTGGCTTAAGATGGATAGGCCCAATGGAATCAGAAAAGGCCTTCTGTGGTAAAACGCTAAATCAGCATTTGACTTGTAAATCACCATAAAAGTGCCAGTCTTCTGAGTAATTGCTGTTAAGCTCCATTTTGATAACAAAGAGTTGGAGCATTATTTCTTCTCGTTTAATGCCTTTTCACAAACCTTTTTTCAGTTATTTTAAGAGTGGAGAGCTTGAAGACTTCTATAGCTAGGCGATATGTTAAATGGTTTCTAGCACCTTCTTGCATTATTTCTCTCCTTCTCTCTCTATGATATCTGTTAGGTGCCTTAACGACCTTTTGGAACCAAGACCAAAGGAATTGCTCATAATGAAAACTAGGTTCATTTTGTGCAATTTCCTAACCTCTACACGGAGGGATCAGTTGACGTATCCAACTAATATTGTGGTTATCGTTAGATGGTAGTTGGACAGTACAGTCAAGTGGCTGTCAGGGCTCCCAACCTCAACTCAACTCTTTACACAGGTTCATATTTCTCTATGTTATGATCCGTTGATAAGCCATGCAACATCTCTTAGCTTTGATCATCTGGCAATCCTCCCTCAGTTCCCCTACTCCTTGGCTCACTGATGGTAAAATTTGTCAGCATCATTTGGTAGTGTTCTGCGTTTGGGTCCAACATCCTTGAAAGCGAACAAGTTTTCGTGTTTACCTCTTGGCTTTCCGAGGTTTCCGTCTTCTTGTTGCTTGTGATCATTTCTTCTCGTAATTGAAGAAGTAAGCACAGGCATTTGAATGAAATTGGTATGGCACTGTCTCCAACATCTCCAGCGAACTTCTGTTATGTTATATCTAGTCTTTTCTCTCTTTCCAGCATGTGAAAAACAAAAACATTGACTTAGATGGTTGCATTTTATAGGTCTTTGGAAATGAGGGATTAATCTGGTTGGAAGCCTTGGTTTAACTTTGTTTTGTTATCTAACTGTAGTGAGGTTCTTTGTTTTTCCCAATGCAATTGCATTAGTCCATAAGAGTCAGACTAGAATCGAAACCATTTCCTGTGGAAAGAGGGATAAAGTGACACAAAAGGGGAGAAAATGAGAGAGAAGTTAATGTCTTGATGGTTCGTAGTCGTGTACTTTGTTTACAATTCTTGCCCATGGTATTTGATTCAGTTGTTCTAGCCAAACTTGTCCCAGCAATCTAACACTGCTTCATTTTTCCCTTTCAGGTTTGCCCCATTTGCTCTGTCAAAGTTCCAAGGGACATGTTGAGTCATATCACTCTGCAACACGGAAACTTATTCAAGATATCCTTTGACGTGTTATTTGTATATATTCATTCCTCATAAAGGGTTAAACAGTACCAAAAAACCAGATAAAGATGGACCAAGGTTCACCTCATGTAGTGATTGTGGACTTATGCACTGTTCAGATTTATTGAACACCAGCTTCAGTATCGACTCTCTGATAAAGCTATAAGATTTGTGTCTGACATGCTCTATAGCACCTTGCAAACATGAACTTTCTCTAGACAATATTAAGGAAAGGATATAAAGTAAAGTGAACATTTCCAAGTGTTCCAGCACATTGGGATCAAGATTACGTGAATCAGAAACTTGGATGCATACTTACACCCAATGCCTACATTTTTGTCCGTGTAAAACAGCAGTCAACTTTAGATCCATGCTCAGCTCTGATTGAGATTTTCTTTAACGGAATGCTACATGCAGAGACGTCGCAGATTACGTAGAGTTGCGATTCCCAACAGTCAGGCACTCTCTCTCCTTGGACGGGATCTTTGTGAGGCCCATTTGCAGGTGCTTTTGGGAGGCAGTGGATATCGGCCAAGCAATGTGAATCCAACTATTGCCGCTACTGATCCATTCCTTTCTTCTCTCATTTTGAATTTTCCGGCATCTGAACCGGAAGATATTTCGAAGTCTGTGCTATCCAGTGCTGAGGATAGTTCTACTAAGCGCGTAATATCGTCACCCATATGGAAAGCAAGGTAGCAGATCAATTTTCTTTCTATCATAGACCTTTCTTATTCACTGTAGGACCCTATGTACTCTTCAACCTGTTTACTTTTGCAATCAGTTGTCACCACACCCATGCACTACACACAGGGCTCCTTTTCATTTTGCCAGTTGTTCTAAAAGCTTAAACTGTTAGGAAATGGCCAAACTATGTATATCAAGCTATCTAACATCCTCTCTCACATCAATGTTGTCTTGCACGTGCAGATGCAAGCATCCAAACCTGCTGAGAACGGGATAACGAATTTAAACGGACAAACTAAAACCTAGACCTCCCCAACCTGAGGACCGATAAGATGTTTAGTAACAACTGAACAGTAGTCCAAAATCTTAAGCTACTTGGAAATGGGCCTGAAAATGCAGTATGGCTTGTAATTAAATTGTATTGGAGGATTTCAAGGTCACATGATGGCAGAAGTTGGACCATAAAGGTAGGAGCATGGTGCAAGTAGTCGGGATAAAGTTCATGTAAGTTTTGATATTTGTAAACTTTTAGGAAAGATCGGCATCATTAAATTTCAGATAGTACCCTCTCATCTGGTGTTCTGGGATAGAGAGTTCTATGAGTTTAGGAAACATGTCATGTTGTCTATTGGTTATTCGTGGTCATTGACTCATCTAGTCCAGACTTATTCCGTATTGCTGCCATTTTATAGGTAAATGTATCATCTTTCTGAAGCAACTTCATGTGTGCTGAATGTCTTATAAAGTGCATCAAGAATCATTTAGTCACTCAGCTACTCGAAATCTTGTTTGTTCCAAAACGAGTTTTCGGATCTGCTGATGTGCCCAGAGCAGCTGTAATCACTTTCTTTTAAGACTAATTTTTAACATCTCTCTCTCTCTCTCTCTCTCTCTCTCTCTCTCTGCAGTTTGGATCCATCGTTGAGCTATGAAGAGCGGGAGAAAAGGAGGAGACAGGCTTCGGGAAGAGCTTTTTTTCTCCAGGATCTTCTAGTCTCAACTCTATTAGGTGACTAGTAGAGCAGTTTTAAGAACTGAATACAAAATACTGTGGAAATGAAGTTATTCTCGGTAATCCTGATAAGGGGCAGTTTGTGTTGTTAATTAACGTTTTCACATTTTTCAGCTACCAGATATATCTGCCTCATTTAATGTTGTAATTGAAGCATCATTAGCTATTTGCGTAATCATTAATTTCATGCTTTTGTGCATTACTCCACTAGAACTGTAAAAATTTAACATCCTTTCATCAAAGAATCATTAGCGAATATTTGTTTTGATTTTGAGTTGAAGTGTGATTTGTTATGTCTCATTGTTTCCTTTGTTCCATATTTTGGGGTTGCGAAGATCTACAAGTCTGATTTGACTCGCCTTTGCGTTTTAAGTTGCACCTGTAGTCTGCGCATGGAACAAGAAGTTAATGTCACCCAATCGTTGTCTGTTAAAAAGCATTTTGATGCTTAAGTTAGAACATGTGACATTAAAGCACAATAATAATTATTCTTGTAATTGGTTGCGTACCGTTTAGGCTTTATAAATCATATTTATAAGTCATCTCGTATTTTTATTATTCGGAAGCTAAATGATTCACGATATCTTCTTAATTCATTGAGGATTCTGACTCCTCTCCCAATTAACTTATTACTAAATCTAGCTGTTTTCTCAAAGTGCAAAGGTTTTTTGAAAAACGATTCTTGTCATATTTTTACACTTTCTTTTTACGAGTTCTCTTCTATATCCAAAAGGAACACGTTTGTTTGTCCAGATGGTCAATCGATCGCTTAGCATAATGAAGGCTCATGCTATCGATTAGGCCCACTATCTACTTCGGGTAGGTCTCATGCCCAATGCCATTTTGGCTAAATCCAACTTCGGCCCGGCAAGTCAATTGTTCGGCAAACTGGGTCACTCTATTAGTTTAGCCTTCCATAATGGCCCCTCAGTTCAGCATCAGCCCTGTCGACACACGGCTGATAAGAATAGTCGAATGGTTAAAGCTACTTTCTTCTAACAAGTGCCAAGTGTCATCACTAGATCGGTCGGTGGTCTTTGTTTCGCACGTGTCGATTCGGGCACATTAATTCTCCTCCAATAAAGAGGTGCCACATGGCTCGTGATGCTTGGATGGCTAATTTGCCTCTTCGTTTCTCGTTTATCGCTTCAACATCTCCTATATACATTTGAGATCGAGAGAGAGAGATTCTCCTTTTCTGATCTTGTGCAACTCTCACCATATCTCTCCGTCAAGAAGCATGCCTTAAATCTTCATTTTAAGATAAATTGTCTTCCCTGATTTTATTTTGGCCATTGTTTCATGCTGTTAGATACATTTTCTCAGGTTTTTTACGAGTTTTTCAAACTTCTGGGTTACTATTCAACTCTGAACGTTAAACCTAATACATGTCCTATCAACAACTTTCTTGTGACGATGTCCCATTACTAGGTTTTTGATTAGATTTTCCAGTTGGCAATTGGCCGAAGCTTTAGAGGTCGGTCTTCAATACTTTGTTATTGAGACCACCCACACACTTTTGGTAGGTCTCCTCCAAGCATTCAAGATGTACACCAATCGGTATTGGACTCAATTCGCTATTGAGTTTGCAGTGTAGCCCCTTAGAAGTCAATACAATGTTTCAGATGACATGGAACTCATGCTTGAGCCGTCGGGTGCTATACCTCAGCCTCGGCCTCAACCTCAATCAGACTGAATTCATTTACCAATTATGGCCATTGTCGAGGGAAGTCTGGTTCCCTCTTCGATCCTTCTTCTATCGTGTCTTTAACGTGCTTGGCCTCACAACTTCTCAAGTTACGGTAAATTTCTTTAGGATCGTCATGAGTGTAATCTGAATGATAGAACGTTACAATCTCAACTTTAAGTTCTGTGATCTGTTCAATTGTTACTCTCTATCAATCGAAACAAAGTTTTAGACCGGTATCATTTCATGAGTTGACCGAGGTATGGTTCCTTGATACTAAGACTCCTTAATTTTGACAGATATTCCTAATTTTGTGGTCGTCTCGGGAAACTCCGAGCTCGGCTCTGATGATGATAAGTTATACCCGATAAGGCCTTTCAAAAATATCTAATGATATTCAATGATATCTAATGATAGTGAAATTCTAATACAAAGAATCAAAGTCAAATCAAAAAATATCTAATGATATTTGATGACAATATCTCTAAGGTTTTAGGCATTCCATGATCGTGGCATGGGTGTTCCATCCATATCTTCGAGTCAGTAAGCTCTAGCTCCAATTTGTTACATCACTTGGTAAGGCCTTTCCAAGGTGGGACCAGCTTTCCATTTGTCTTTTTCTTATTGTTCCTAACAACTTTGTGAAGCAGGTCACTTGGCTGAAAGTCCTTTGCTGAACGCCGAGATTGTAGCCCCTGATCGTTTCCTGTTGATAGGCTGCCAAATGAATTCTCGCCGAATCACACTTTTCCTCGGCCAGGTCTAGATCTTTGGCTCTAGCATCATCATTCTTCTCTTGGTTAAATTTGGATTCTCAACAAAACAAATGGAGTCTTTTGATCGCGCAGGAGTTGTTCGGCATGCCCATAGCACCCTAGGTAGTTCCTCGACCCATTTTTCCTTGGCAACCTTGACTTTTTTCTTTATCCCTAAAATTACTGTTTTGTTTGATGCTTCGGCCTGTCCATTCCCCTAAGGACAACTGGAAGTTGAGTTGTACAATTTTATATGATGCTTAACACAGAAGTTTGCAAACAACTCACACACAAACTGAGTATTATTGTCTGATATGAATGCATATGGAATATTGAATTGAGAGACAATGTTCATCCAAGTAAAGCTCTTCACATCTCTGTCTTCAATAATGACCAGTGGTTCGGCCTCAACCCACTTCGTAAAGTAATATGTGGTAGTGATCAAAAACTTGAAACCTCTTGGTGTCGTCGACATCTTGGCGACAATATCAAACCTTAATTATGTGAATGGCCAAGGGATGGCGAGGGGTAATAGCTCTTTCGTTGGCTGCCAAATGAGCGCAAGAACCTTTAGCAGTTGTCACACCTTTTGACAAAATTTATGGCATCTTCATGCATCTTGGGCCACCAATAGCCCTGCATTATTGCTTTGTGGGCTAAGGAACGTCCCCCAGAGTGACAACCATAGTTGCCAGTAGGGATCTCATACAAGACATTCTCCGTCATGGATGGGTGCACACGATATAGGTACAGTCCGAAGAGTGACTGTCTATACTTGGAGTTTGGTAAAACCCAAAACCTTGCCGATTTGTGTATGATTTGATGGACCTCTCTCTTGTCAAATGAAAGTTTTTCATCCTTCAAGTATGTCATAATGGGATCCATTCCGCTTGTGTCGAGCTCAGAGACAAAATCTTTGACTAATGGACAATCGTCTATACTTGGGCAAGCTAATGTGTCCACCGTAATGCTCTGAAATCTTGCTACTTCAATTGTTGATGCCACTTCAACCAGTGGATCAGCACGAGAGTTTTGTTCTTGTTCTTTGGTTACCTGTTCTAGCCTTGTTCCCTTAAACTGTTTGATTAGGCCTCTGGCCCTTATTTGCTCGTTCACTCGTCCCTGGTCTCGTAGATGACTAGCTTGTCGATTCCCAATGCATCGGTTATCTTTAGTCCATTCAGAAGGGCCTCATATTCAACCTCGTTGTTTGAGGCATGAAAGTACAACTAAAGTGCGTGTTCATGAAGTACACTAAAGAGAGAAAACAATAAAACTTCTGCTCTGGCCCACTTGTTGGTGGATGCCCCGTCAACATACACTTTCCAAATGTCTCTACAGAACATGGTCTAGGCTGATGAAGGTTCCTCCAGTTCGGTAGTAGACTTTTGTTGGGCATCGGTAGGTGTTTCTAGCCGAGGTGAGAACTTGGCGATGAAGTCAGCCAAGACTTGTGCTTTGATGGCCGTCCGAGGCTAATATCGGATGTCGAAATTAGCCAACTCAACAACCCATCGCGATATCCTTTCGAACAACTCAGCCTTTCTCAACAAAGCCTTAAGTGTATATTCTGTCAGTACAGTGGAAATAGGATGCTAGTTTTTTGGATTTGCGATGAGAGCAAGCATCAGTTTTTCTAGTGGGAGATAATTGGTTTCGGCACTAAGAGGGGTCTTACTAGAATAATAGACTAGGCTATATCCTGTCTTAATTTTCCGAACCAGAATCGAACTGACTACATGAGTTGATACAGCTAGATATAAGTACAAGGTCTCACCCTTCTTTGGTTTCTTGAGGAGTGGTGCCAAAGTAAGATACTACTTCAACTGATCCAGGGCCTTGTCACACTCCTCATTCCACAAGAAATGCCTCTTACTATTTTTCCTAAAAATCTTTAAAAATGGTCGACACTTATCTCATGACCGACAAATGAATCAGTTAAAGGAGGTTGTCATTCTGGTAAACTTCTGTACTTCTTTTAGAGTCGCCGTTCAGTTGGGTTGCTGGATCACTACGATTTGGCCTAGATCGGCCTCTATTCCTCGCTTTGCGTTACCAAGTAACCGAGGATCTTTCTGGAGCCAACACAGAATACATACTTTGAAGTATTCAGTTTTAACTTGTATGTTTTTAGTATGTCAAATACCTCCTATAAGTCTGTAATGTAATTTTCACCCAGTGAACACCATATCGTAAATATAGGCCTCCACTGTATTGACCAAATGATCTATTATGAAAAATGGCAAATTTTCTTTAAGGAAGATATTGCTTAAGTTAGTTTAATCTACACACAACCTCTGTGAGAACCCAAATTTTTTTTTTTTTATAAATTGTTCGGAATTTAATTTAACAAGTGGTTTATTGCACTTTATGTACATATAACGATTTGGGATTTATGTGTGATATATGTTGAATAAGGGGCTTGTAGGTAACATGTGTTACACTTTGGAGGGGGTGAGTGTAATTAGAGTTTTTAAGTTTATATATTAGATTTTTTGGGAGAAAAACTCATTTTTCCCCACTCCTTTCCTCTCTATACTCCTTTCACACTCTCTCTCTCTCTCTCTAAACCTCTCCTCAAATCTTTGCTCCCATATTAAATTCTTCTTGGAACCTTCAAGAATCAGTCATTTTCGGAGGATATCTCAAGTTTGATCGTGTTTATTCGCTTGGAGGAAGAGTATTCGAATTTTTTTTTGATTTGGGAGTTAGGGTTTGCTTTGGAAGCTCAAATCCTTCGATCCGATACTCAAGGTAAGGATTTTTTACCTCTCTTGTGTGTGTATGACTTATTTTTTGTGGTTTATGAGCTTGAGTGTTGGTTTAGAGCTTGAAAATAGAAGCTGAGAAAATCTGTAGAAAAACACGCAGTCCCTGCTAGTATCGGTAGTAGTGTCTGTACTACCAGTAGTGTTGTATTCTTGTTTTGCACATTTCTAGGCAATCTCTAGTAGTACCGGTAGTAGCTTTTGTAGTACTGGTAGTAGCGTCTGTATTACCGGTAGTGTTGTATTCCTGTTTCGCGCATGTCTGGACAGTCCCTACTAGTACCGGTAGTAACGTTTGTAGTACTGGTAATAGCGTCTGTACTACCGGTAGTGCTGTATTTCTATTTCGTGAATTTCTAGATAGTCCTTGTTAGTACTGGTAGTAGCGTCTATACTACCGGTAGTAGGGCCTGTGTTACCGAAAATTCTGTACTTTTTTTTATGGATATCATAATCGAAAAATTTGATTGTTAATTTCTAAGGTTAATGTTTGCACCTATCTTTGAGCATATTTCTAGGATTTCTACCACATAATAACAACGCAATATTGTATGAATTTAAGACGATGATTACGAGCCGTGTGAAATACTTGGGGGTTTGAGTTGATGAAATGAAACTGTTATGGGAGACGTGACATGCGTGAGACACTTGAACAACATGATATATGAACTAGACTCCTCGAAAGAAATACTAGGGTGATTGTACTAGACTCTTACGGGAATGCTAGGAAGGCCTTGAACTAGACTCCCCGAAGAGAATGCTAGGAGTAATGAACTAGTCTCCTATGGGATTACTAGGTGTGAAAATAGAAATGCATGAGAACATGATTGATTGGATTAATAACCTACGAGGTGTGACGAATGGTTCTTTTCAAACTTGCTAATGTTATTGACGTTATTGCATGACATAATTCATCTTTAACCTTTAACTTGAATTGGTTTATGATCACGCTATTATTGGACATTTATGTTTACTTGTTATGCCATGCATTTCATATCCATATAAGATTGGTGTAGATTTTTCTATTGGGCTTGTTAGCTTAGCTCCTCTATTTTCTTTCAAGTACAACTCCAGACCTTTAGTATCTTTTGGCATAGGTGCTTGGACTGTTGCATGATTTTTGAAGAATCTCAAACATGGAGTTATTTAGCATCTTTTACGTAACCATTTTTGAGAAGGTGTATTATAATTCTATCTTATTTTGGTGACACACTCAATGTAATGTTTTGAAAATTTTTCTTCGATGTATATGGTCAATGGAATGAGGTGACCCACTATGTATTTATGATCAAATTAGAACACTTATCTCCTTATACATGGACATTTTGGGAGGATTTCATCAAGTCTTTGGCAAGGATTCTTTAATACCTATTTATTTATTTAATTAGTTCTGTTTTAAAATTTGAGAGTATGACAACCTCCATTTACCGCTCTTCTTCTTAACCACTATTGTGTTGGCAATCCAAGATAGATATTGTACCTACCTGACGGCCTTTGCCTCCAATAACCAGTCCACTTCTTTTATAATGGCAATAGTATGACTGTTGAGCGACGTGCCTTATGGATTACTAGCCAACGCATGAAGTTGATGCTGAAATGATGAAAAATTAATTCCTAATCAACTCTCGGCATCTCGTACAGACTCCATTATAAAAGTGTAATGTTTTGTTTCGTAAAGTCCACCATCTCTTTTTCCTTTCTCTCGTGGTCAATGATGAACCGATGAGAAAGAATTTCTCCTTGTTTTCCTCGTCCAAGGGAACTATTATTAGATCCTATATCGCCTTCTCAGCATCTAGGATCACGACCTCCTCTAGTATTGGAGCATCTGGCTCCTCAACCCAATGAAACTGTTATAGGTGGTTTTGTTTTTTACGGCAGCTATATATATAGCACTATTTTGCTACCACCTGATCTCCATAGAGGCTCTCCACTTTGCTTAGACTCATGAACCTAAAAAATTAGTGATAAGTAGAGGACACTCCACCTAGCTTGTGTACCCAATCTCTTCTGACAATAACGTTATACGGGGAGGGCACATCTACCGCAATAAACCCTATCGGCAAGGTTATTGAGCCCGTGACGACAGTGTAGTAAACCTGTCGAGTGGCCACACCGAAGCCCGATTGAAGCTGACTAATGTGACTTTACTTGGCTGGAGTTATGCTTTCGAATAACCCATCTTCTTAAATAGTCCATAGTACATGACTTCGGTAGAAATGCGGAGATCAACCAATACCAGTTTTACATTGCAATTGGACATCTTACTGTAATTACCAGAGCATCACTATGTGGGTGTTGAATTCTTTCAAGATCCTTTTTGTAAACTTGATTATCTAATCTAGTCCCGTCGACTCTTTGGAGCTGGCTCAATCCTCATAACCTCCGTCCCGGCAGCTGCCTATTGCAACTTAGCCTTAGGTCTCTCTTCAACCACCTGATCCACCATACCATGGATCACATGAATTGTACGGATTTCTTTTGTTTCCCCGGCCCTTACTGTATTTTCCATCACCCCAACTTTTGTTTTATTTTCATCAATATACTCCTTTAAATATGCTCTGTAGCGACCAATTCCTCCAGGTGAGCTTTGAATTGTCAGTTGTTCATAGTAAGATGCCATATGTCTTTATGATATGAACAACTTAACTTTTGGTTCTTCACCTTGGGCTACCCCATCATCTTGTTCGGCCAATGGTTCATGCTTTATTTTCTAGAAGAGATGATATAGCGGTAAGTTAAAAACTACCTTTTCAGCCACAAATTCATACATTCGAGGTTCCCTCTTTTCTCCTGACCAACCCACATTGGTTTCTCTCTGGTGTTCATTACTTCCCCCATTATTGGCTGAGATGTTATGTTCGGCTTGTTTCTTTTCCTTCTTAGCCTCCTCCAACTAAGCATGTAGCTCGATTCAGCTTATGAGCATGTCCTTACCGGATGAAATCCAAAAAATAGGTCTTCAAAGATACAGCGGCTCTTGGGATCAAGGCCAAGTTTGAGTGATGTTACTGCTATCTTTGGGTTGCCTCTTTGATTTCACTGTATAGCTCCTAGTACCGAGCAACATACTACTTGAGTGACTCAGTCTTGGCCTTCTTTAAGCTAAGCATCACATCCATTTCTTTCTTTACCTTTGTGCTAGCGATGAACTGAGCCGAGAAAGCCATGCACAAATCCTTCCAACAAGAAATGGATCCTTATGGAAGTTTATCGAACCACAAGAGACCAAGATCCCCAAGGCTAGAAGGGAACATCTTTCACATAAAGGCATTATTGGTGGAATAGAAGGACATCATTTGTTTGTAATGAACAAAGTGGGTTAATGAATTGGTATTTGGTTCATACTTGTTAAACATTGGATAGGCGAAATTGGGTGGGAGTTTTACTGACTTAATCTCGTGCGTGAACGGGGATGAGATGAGCTGATCATGGACTACTTCTGATCTGGACCAAACAGTCTCGACACCACGAGCCGACCCTCAGTTGTCGGCCTTTTAGCTAGGTCAAGCCTGTCGCGCAAGTCTTCCCTAGGTCGTTCATTCGTTCTTCTATCATTTCGGCCAGACCTCACCAGCATTGGGCTACTATCCACCTCATGGTCTCCAAGTCGTTCCAAGACCAACACCTTTCAATCCTCTTGGCACGTGCATAATTGGCAATCTAGCATCGAATATGGTGACACGCTTTGTTCCCATCATCAATCGGGTAATGCACTAATACTCCCCGGGTAATGCACTAATACTCCCCTTGATTGTTCCTGATTCTATACTGGGGGAGGGGTTCTGGTCATGATACGTCCCCTCTCCCATGTTCAGCTGACTATCAAAACCTGATTCTTCTAGACTTTCGTTCCAACCTGGATCACCTCCAAGCGCAAATTGTCGAGGGCCTGATCCTTCTCCAAATCTCATTCCAACTACTAGATGTACTCCTAAGTGGTTAGCCTAAGGACCCCTCTCGGTGACTATGGGTCCTCATACGTGATTTCTTTGATCAACACACCTTTTTCCTTAGACGCTAAAGGACTAATATGATCCTTCCGATTGAGCATTGTTGTCCTAACTTTCTTCATCAATGGTGATACCCTCATCATGTGGATCAGAAACGATGAGACTTCGTCCCCATTAGAGTCGCCAATTGTGAAGTTGCAAAGATACACTAGTCTGATTAGACTAGCCTTCAGGATTCAAGTTGCACCTGTAGCCTATGCAGTGAACATCAAGTTAGTGACAAACCACCGTTGCCAATTAGAAAGCACTCCGGTGCTTAAATTAGAATGTGTGGGATCAAATCACAATAGTGAGTATACTTGTAATTTATTGCGTACCTGTTTAGGTTCTATAATTCCATATTTATAAGCCATATCGTACCTTTATTATTTAGAAACTGAATGACTCGAGATATCGAGAATTTTGATCCAAATCCTTTTCCAATCAACTTATTACCAAATGTGCCTATTTTCTCAAAGAACAATTCCTGAACAGGGTCCTCTTCATATTTCCACATGTTTCTTGTCAGGTTCCCCTCTATATCTAGAAGGAATGTGTCTTTTTGTCCAAATAGTCGGTCGATCGCTCAACATGGCAATGGTCCATTCTATCGACCAGGCTTACTGTCCACTTCGAGCAAGCCTCAAGCCCAATATCGTCCTAGCTGAACCCAATTTCAGCCTGGTAGATCAATGACCAAGTAATTGTGTCGCTCTGTTATTTCGACCCACTACATATATGTTGCTTGTTCCTGTATTTTATTTTGCTTTCGTTTTCTTCAGCGAAGGGCAATTTATTTGGACAATCATCATTTTGCCATAGAAAGTGCATGATAAACTAATTTCCTTGAAGTCAATGAGGGAATTATTGGCATGGGGATGATGTTTGAAGTTAAGAGTTACAAGGAAGATTTCTTAACTACACGCTTGTTCCTGTATTTTATTTTGCTTTTATTTTCTTCAGCGAATGGCAATTTATTGGACAATCATTATTCTGCCATAGAAAGTGCATGATAAACTAATTTGCTTGAAGTCAATGAGGGAATTATTGGCATGGGTATGATGTTTGAAGTTAAGAGTTACAAAGAACACTGCTTAATGTTTCTGCTAGAAACAAAATATGATTTGTCTCCGTATCTATTGATTTCCGACCAAATTAAATTTTTGTATAGATTTTCTTCTTTCGGGACAGTGTGCAATTTGGATCAACGCAACAAACTTGAATCAATGCAGCGAGTAAAGACAGGTTTTACAAGACGTAAATTTGGCGGAGTCGTGAGAAATGGAGTAACAAGAGGTGTTGAAACTTTCAAGTTAAAGATTGTACTTAGCTGATGAACAATTTCACAGCTGGGGTAGAAGATAAACACACATATTATGGTTTGAAATACTGGATGAATGCTCAACTCCATCCCATTAAATTATAAGCATACTTCAACTTAATTTGTTGTCAACCCATTAAAAGTCAAATGCTATCTTGTTGCTCTATGAAAAATCAGACTCATGCATTACCATCTACATGCTTTTCTTTCAATCCATACTAACTTGACTATCTATCTAAAACAGGGCCAAACTTTGAGAGGGCAGGTTGTTAAACATACATGCGATAGGGGAGCTGAACAAGGAATTGATGTCGTTTTTTCTTTTTGGAGGGGGGGTTTTTGTTTTGAGTAGGTAGCTGAATATAAATAAAGATAATTTTAATTACTTTAATATAATATGTCCAAAGTTTTATCAATTTTCTAAAACTGATGATGTGACATATGATTGTCGGTGGTAGGCCAAATTTTAAGAATTAGACTCACCCTCAAATGGTTCCCTTATCTTCTTGTTTTTAAATAAAATTAATAAAAACCACATCCAAGCAAAAAAAACGAAGACCAATAGAAGTGGAAGACCAAAGACGGTGGATGGCGGTGTCGACGGCGGCTGCTGAGAGAGCGACCACACAGCCTGTTTGTGGGTTGCATCATCACACACATGGGTAGTGGTCGGTGCTTCACTCTGTCACTCGTACATCCATAGTCCCATGCCAAAAAAGGTGACCCCACGAGGACCTAAAAAATAAAAGTAAAATGCATTAATCTTCTCTGAGGTTTTTGACAATTAAAGTGACCTTCTTAAATATCGGAAAATATAATCACCTTTTTTATTTTTAAAATTATTCAATGTCGTTAGTTTTTATTCTTAATTTGATCATTTTGCTTTTTTTTCACACTTACTCCCTTAATGATTTTTTTAATAATTTTTTTTGAGATTTGATACTTTTAATTAGAAGCAAGTATCTCGTAAAAATAATAAATATATCGTGAAAAAATCTACAATATTAAAAGGCTAAATATTTTAAAATATTGTATTTCTATTCGATAAGGATATAATAGTAAAAAAAATACAACAACTTTTATTTTAAAAATATTTTTTTTCTAAATTTTAATCGAGGTACACGTAAATTAATCCGAATAACCTAATTTAATGTTAATAAATTCACTTCTTTTTTATTAATGCATGGATCAATTTTTTTATCATATATGATAATTTATTTATTTTTATTAAAAAATTCATGCTAATTTTTCAGATCAAAAGATTAAAGTATTTTCATGCATAGATTTATAAATTAACGACATAGAATAATGGTCTAATAATTTAAAAAATAAAAGAGGTAATTACATTTTCTGAAACCTCAAGAGAGGTCGTAATAATTGTTAGAAACCTAGGAGGAGGTCAGTGCATTTTATCAAAAAAAAAACAACATTAGGAAAAAGAGATCTAATCAGAAGTATTTATATATGAAAAATGCTAACTACCGCCTAATAGGTGATGAATAACGTATAAAAAGTGTGTTGATATTTAAATAATATATTAATATTCATAAATATATATATTAATATTCGTATTTATTTGATATAATATATATATATATTATCTGCTACTTAATAAACAGTAGTTGGCACACCCTTTATATATACGATGGGATTTGTTTCGAGGTACAAAGCCAAATTATTCTTTACTTTCTCTTTATTTATCCAATCAGAAGTATTTATATGATGGGATCTGTGTCGGGTATAAAGCCAAATTATTCTTACTTTCTCTTTAATCCAAATCATTCTTTATTTTCTCTTTAAAATAAAGAGAAAGTCATATCACTTAACATCTGTACTTAGGTAGTAGTTTTTTTTATTCCTTATTTTCTCTATAAAATAAAGAGAAAGTCATTCACATTATTTATGTAAACTTTTTTTTTTACCTATTATTTATGTAAACTTTCTTTTTATCTTTGTCTTTTGGTTATCAATAGTGCTACATACACATCACTTTTATACATCATTTTTACACATTATTTAAAACTACGTCGTTTTGTGTTATATTTTGAGCGATATGGGTCAAAAATAAATATAATTTTTTCTCAACACAAAAAGACGTAGTTTTGAGTGATGTGCAAAAATAATATGTAAAAGTGATGTGTGTGTATATTTTTGTTTGGCTATTGGTTGTGTCTGGAAGACAGAGCAAATAATAATGAAAGCAAATGCATGTGGTGAACAGTAGCTAAGTTAAATGCTAACCAAGTTACCCAACAAGTGCTACACACATCACTTTTGCACAGCAGTCAAAGTTACGTCCTTTTATTTTAAAGAAAATCTAAATATATTTTAAATGATATGGATTAAAAATAAATATGATTTTTTAATACAAAACGACGTAATTTTAAGTGATGTGTAAAAATAATGTATGTAGTATTTTTGTTTACCAAACCTCTATTGAGTCTTTTTGAATATTCGATAGTACTAGAACAAAAAAGTTATATCTAACATGCATTTGGAATAAAGACTAAAATTAAAAGAATGTATATATTTGTACACACACGTTTAGAATGACTCTAAAAATAATAAAGATGATAAAAAGTTATATTTTTTAACTAATAAAACTTTTTTTCTCTTTAGTGAATTTTTTTAGTTTTTTTATGTTAATCTTTACTTTCTAAAATATGTTCATTAAAAATGGCTAATACAAACATTTAGCACCAATCTTACAAATTTCAGAAAAAATAGTGAAAATGACATTGAGAATTATAGTGGACCGAATTGTCGGACCGATTCATATTCGAAATAATGGGTCGAACAGTTGGGTTAAGCTAGAGACGTTATGGGTTATGTCGGCCGGGAAGAACCCATATTCGGAATGATGGGCTGTAGTATGGGGCTTAGCCCGAAATGTGTTGGCCTATGTCAATTATATAGGGCTTCGGTCGACATATTGCCAAATGGAGCAAGTTAAGAGGCCACCGACGTGAGAATGGGGCATTGGTGCATGGGATGTCGTCATGCTGAGTTGACCAACCTGCCACTTGGTCAGGCGATTAGAATCTTCTAGAATTAGAAGGACACCCTAAAAGGAAAGTTCAAGGTTTTGAAAAGATTCATACTAAAGAAACCCATTGTACTGCAAGATATTGACCAGATTTGATAGTAAACAACAAGAAAAAGGATCCCAATATATTTTGTTACCAAACTAAGTCACTTGGTAGCTTATAAATAGGAGATTAGAAAACAAAATTAGATACACCATTAATTAGAAGTACAATCATTATTATGCTTTCATCTCACACGTTCTAACTTAAGTATCGAAGTGTATTTCATCTGGTAACGGCCGGGTAACACTAATTGATTATTTCTTGCGCAAGCTATATAGGAGCAAGTTTAATCAAAGAGACGAATCAAATCAGAAAACTGGTAAATATTCGTAATCTCACAAAAATCATATTGTAAAATCTAGGGTAAATTAAATAAGAGTCCTATTTACCCTTACAGTATAGTGTTTCATATCATACATTTTTTCAACTTATGTTTTCATCCCCATTTTACATGTTTTGACAAGTTTGTCATTATTTTCGAGTGTTAGATTACCCTCTTATCCTTTTTTTAATTCAGAACCTATAATCTGATTTGGTATGTTTATAATCGTAATAATAAATATGGCTAAAATTATGTGATTAAATAAGGTAAAAAGTTTAACTGATTATGGAATCAATTCACCGGATTTTTTCATGGATATGCGACGAAATCTGCTGTTGGCCGAAATCGGGGTCTGAAGTTACGATTTTCCAGCAAATCTTCCATGTATATACAGGAGTATTAGCCAGAATCTATAAGTTGCCGAAAACTATAAGTTGTCGGAAACAGGAGCTAAAGTTTCGAGATACCAGCGAATATTCTATGGATACACGATAGAATCTGCAATTGGCCGAAATTAGGGTCTGAAGTTATGATTTTCCAACAAATCTTCCCTGTTTATACAGGAGTATTAGTCGGAATCTACAAGTTGCCGGACAAAGGGGCTGGACTTTTGAGATCAAAATATGGTAATAGGCCAGAATCTTGACGAAATATTTGATTGCCCAACGAATCTTCCATGCTTATGAATCAGAATATGGTATTTGTCATCTTCCCACTGAATATTTGAGTTGCTAGGGAATTGTAAAGGTTCACTGGGATCTTCTTTCCCACTGAACGAGATCACATAGTTTTGGATTGTTTGGAACGAGATCACACAAATTCATTACGGTAAATTTTCAATACACAATGGCAAATTTGTTATGAATATGGTAAGTTCGACGGCAGTTGTACGGTAATTTGATGGGAGGATAAAATTTACCATCATAATAATAACAGGTTGAACAAATTTGCCATCATAATTTAGGTCAATTTCGGTCAATGCGATGGAATGATCAATTTTACCATCAATCTGTACTGAACATGGTAAGTCGAACAAATTAAATCTTGGATGACAGCAAAGTTGGTCATCATTCAAAACAGATTAACCTACAGAATTAGTCATGTTTTTCTCGCTCAATCACCGATTTCGTCAGTGGAGACTGACTCCCAGGTAAAGTACCCCGGAATACATAATCTATGTTTTGAAACATTCCTTATGGTGGTTGTTCAATCGGTAATTACAGTGCATAATTCATGACACCTGGTTGTAATGACATTCCTCACGTGTTTTATATACATACCATGTAAGTTTACTTATCTGCTATTCAAATTCACCATACAAATAGAAAAGGATTCACTCAGTGGTATTATGATAAAAACTTTGAAGCTGCTGACAGAAAGATTATCCATCATGTACTGAAGTTTACAATCTATACAATTATATTTTACCAACCCTACACTCAAATTTACCACCTCACCCATTAAATTTTACCATCAAAGAAGATCATGTAATTTTACCGCCTGACTTGTAGATCATCATCAATGAACCAAGTTGAATAGTAGCATTTCAGTCCCAAAAAAATACACAGAGCTCATGGTACTGAAATTTGCCATCAATATCATGTACTGAAATTTACCATCAATATTATCTATTGAAATTTACCATCAACGGCACTACATTTACCACCACACACAATAAAGGCTAACATCAACATCATGTACTGAAATTTATCATCTTCTTTAACTGACCAAATTTCTAGATTTAGCATCACAGTCATACAACTTGAACATCATCAAATCAAAACTCAGGAAAAACCCAACAACTACACCATAGGAAGCATCTGAATTATACTATATCATTTAGAATTCAAATACATATAGCTTGTTGTAGCACCCAGAACACTCAAAACGTGATGCGAAAAAATTCTCAGAACAATAGACGGCATGTCTGATAATATATTACATCCTCTTTTTCCCATTTCTGATTAGCTCATGTAGTATCTCGGCCCGTAGTTCTTGACATTCTTCTGTTGTTAGATTGGAATTGATTGCTTCATTACGGAAGTATTGTCGAATGATGTAGCAGACAAAAATGTCACAATTCATGACACCTAGTCAGCAAATATCAACAAACACAAAAGTACTAACGTATCCGAGCCATGGACGATTTGATTCCAGAGAATGTCAATCCCTCTGTTAGCTAACACAATTCGAAACACATCAAAAGAATGTGGTAAATTTCAGTACAACGGATGTTAAATTCTTGCACAAAGACTGAACATACAGCATACCATGCATAATTTAGTCAACAAAATGTCTATCCCATGGGATTCATTTTTTGAAATGATTATGCTCAATTTCAAATGTTTATGGTTATTTTATATCAAATAATTTTGACGAACGTAAAACATGATAAATTTGGTCAAATAAAATCTAGTTGCTTTGGAATGTTGTCATCAATATATTGAATATGGACAAAAAACATGCTTTAGGTTGAAACTCAACTGGCCTAAACTACTAGGTTGTGATGTTTACATACTTGTGGTAAATTTGTACACATAGTTCACACACATACAACATGGTAAATTTGCATGAAACTATACGTCGAGGTTTCCAACACATCATTTAATATGCAACAACATGGTAAATTTCAGATGCAGGAAGACAAACAAACACAAAACCTATTCAATCCCAAAAAACTCAACCAAACGGTTAGAAACCAAAATATAGTTCTTAAACAATTTCATGTAAATCAATACATAAGGGGAATATAAACATATTGAAGATGTATTAAATCATTAATCAGATACCAACACATCCCAATTCACAAATCAGAAATCGATTACAGCTTTAGGGATACCAACATTACAATCTGGCGAGACAATGATGTTCGAGAATGAGTCACACCTGCTCCGGCGAGACAATGGGACGATGATCGATCGGAGGACGATATAATCTCCCGTAGGATCGAAATACAACTCAGCCCCGTGAATACGCACCTAGATCGCCGTTCTTCACCACGATGGTCGGACGTCGACAGCCTTCGGAACCCTAGATCGCCATTCTTCACCACGATGGTCCGATTTTGGAACCCTAGGACGGAAAATTAAAACCCAAAACCATAAACAAAACCTGTTAGAGGAGGTATTTTGATAAATAAGGTATGGTAGTAAACAAATCTCTTTTTTTTAGGACCAAAATGCTGATTTTGTGCTAAATGTATTTTAAGGACAATTTGGGTATTTTTTAAAAAATATGATGAAAAAATAAGTTTGAAAAGTGTATATGATGAAACACTAATTTTGTCTTATAGATAGAACTGAACAATAAATACCCCTAAAATCTATGCCAAAAGACAACTGTTTCAAGGATAAAATCTTGGCTCCATGTCCGGCAGTGAGTTTCTAGTATCATATTAATTTTCTCCCTAAGTTTCTGGTATCTAAAAATAAAAATTACTATTTTGGACTCTTTAAAATTTTGATAACTTTACTTACACTCTTTTAAAAGTTAAATTTGTTGCTACTGTCCCTACTCTCTATCATCTGTCATTCTAAGGTGTATGAATTAGAAATAAACCAAAGTTATTTTATGAAAGAGAAGTTCTAAGGTATGGTTTTCTAACAAAATAAGGTGTGTTTGGCCCCCTAGATTTTGCATTATGTAAAATTGTCTTTTAGGTATTTGGTCATAAATAATAAAATGTATTCCATGAAATTATATTATGAGAAATAAATTGTAGAATCTAAAATTCAAAAAGTACTTATGAATAAGTTTTTTGTATATTGATTGTATTTTCTTTCACAAAATTATTTTGAAAATTTTATTTTGTATACATAATTCAAATATTCTCACAAGTTTTTATTACAATATAAATTTCTATAATTTATGTGGGGGTTTGAGCGCGATTTTTTGAATTGTTTTTTGATTTTGGGTTTTGAAGTGTTTGGAATGCTAATTTTGAGATTATAATTATGAGATTTTGACTTTGAAATTCTCAAAATAAACTTTTAGAACTACAATATCAAAAGTAGGTCCGGATTTACTTTTGATATTCTAATTTTAGATTCTGAAATTTTATTACTATTCTACCAACAATCTAATAATTTGATTATACTATTAAACACTTCACATATTTATAATCTATTTTACACAATTTTACCAAACATTTCACAGATTCTAATTATGAGTTTTCAAAATCTAAAATTCCATAATCAAAATCTCAAAATCTAAAAACACCTCAAAAAATCTCTCTCAAACACGCTCTATAATCCTCGATATAAAATTTGAAAAAATTAATTAGCTTCCAAAACTCTCATAGTGTGGAATAGGTATATAATTACTCTTAAAACAAGGGGGAGTAATGAATAAGCGATTATCAATGGTAACACCACATAATTTTTCGCTTTGGTGAAACTTTCTCCGAATTGGAAGTCCACGTCATACCCCTACTCGTTTTGGATAGTTTTGCTAATGTTTTATATCCCAACTCCGAAGCATTTTCTTGGTTATCTTTTTTGGTTCTCTCTCTCTCTCTCTCTCTCTCCAGTCTCTGTATAAGCAAAACAAGACGAAAGAACGTTTCTCTAATCCGTCCGATCATAAATAACAGGGTTATTTTCACTTTTTGATTGGAAAATTCTTCTGGGTTTTTGTTGTTTGGGTGTCGGTATTTGATCAGATTTAGAGAGAGAAGAGGAAAAGAGACAGAATTAAGATGATCGTAGAGTTCTTTCTGCTGGGTTGCACGGGAGTTGTGGTGTTTCTTCACGGAGCCAATTTCTTCTTCCACGCTATCACCTCTCACCTGGCCTTTCGATCTCTCAGGTACATCACACACACACACACACTCTCTCTCTCTCTCTCTCTCTCTCTCTCTGTGAATTTGATCTGTTGACTCCGTTCCAATACTTGTTCCGTTAACTTATTCCTTAGAAGTCTCTATCTTTTCTTTGCGATTAATTTATAATTTTTGTTTCAAATCCGTTTTTTCCTTGGAAAGTTTTTCGATCCAACTCTTTTCCGCGGAAAATAATAGTTTTGCTTTGACAAGGACTTTATTTTTTATGCTAATTGAGGAAATTTCTATCAAAAGAACTAGTAGAATCAACTTGTGTAGCAACTTCTTATTTGGACAAAAAAGTTTAATTTGAAACTTCTAATTTGGTTCATCTCTTATAACTTCTTTGGCGAACAAGATGAGAAAAAAAAATAATACGTATGATTTCTCTTAATGTTGATAAAAGAAAAGAAAGTAATATGATTTTTCATCACTTCGTTTGGATAGATAAAACGAGAGAAATAGTGATTTTTTTTTAGTTTTTTATCTATGTTGTTTGGCTAGCATATATACAAAAAAAAGAATGTGTCATATTTATTTTACAAAAATACCCTTTATAGTCACTGTATTGGAAAAAAAAAGTTGACAAAATAAAAAATTAATTCTTTTCTGGGTTTTTTTCTTAAGAAATCTCACCAAAATTGTTGAGAATCAAAACGAGGATTTTAAGCGATTCTCAATTCTCACAATCTCTTCATTTCTCACCTATTTATCAATCCAAACACGGGAGAGAGTATTTTTTCTCTAAATTTCCTTTCTTTTCTCTTGAAAACTCTCAATCCAACGGGGCCGTTAAAGAACTTGTAAAGTTCAGGTGTGGTTAGAGCTTAATGTATTAATGATGTGTGTTTAACTTTACCACTGGGTTCATTTCTATGTTTTCAGCTTTTAATATATGATTCAGACCATTCCTGTCAAATATCAATAGTAGGAACAACAGGTTGCCTTCTGGTCAATGCTGAAACCTTCTTATGTCTCATGTGCTATCAACTCGACAGTTTAATTCGGGATTTACCCGACTTTAATTAGATCTCTGCTAGTAATAATAGACGATGAGATTAGTTACTCGGGATTAATCGGTTAAATATCCCATTATAGAAGGAAATAAAAATCAAGAGTAGGCTGTAGAGCCAATGTCCACACAACACATCCCACCCACCATCCATAGCAGCTTATTTGTACTCAATTTTATTTCTTTAACAGATTATAAGTGGATTCGTGAGGATATGATCAATTTCATTCATTTAAAATAGCAGTGTTTTTCTTGCTTTACTATTTTGTAAACAATTTTTATTTACTTCATTAGGTGATTCAAAACTTGTTAATTCCCTACATTGATACATCCCGTTCTCAAAATACTAAGTATTTTGTCATCAACGTATAAAACATACAAAGAGAAATCCTCCTGAAGAAAAGAAGCAGCAAACAAAGCCATTCACAAGAAACTTTCTGTTCTCTAGAATTGAAAAGCATGGGAATTTTTCAAAGAGAGATGACACGAAAAGCATGACTTTTGGGTGGTAACTGGTGTCTGGGGTTTAGCCTGGGTGGCCCTGCCTCGGAGGGGTTCATCCTCACTGAGAAAAGAGAACATTGAGGCCAATCAATCTCTAGGTAGACCTACGTGTCTACATGTATGTATATATGTATATATGTATGTTTCTTTTAAGTGAATTAGACAGCTGTGGTGTCCTGATTTTTCATTCAACTGATAATTCTCTGGATATTATGGATTGAAACTTGGTTCACCATCAACCACGGGAGATGGATATTATGGAATGTGTGAAAATAGTGTTGTTTTGACGGACTGCTGGTTTTTTTGGCTGTGTTTATTAATCATATGGATTTTAGGGACATAGCATTATTCTTATTGGCCTTGTTATATGGTTAAAACTTAAAAGTACTGTGCAGTAGCTTTGAGCTGAAAGAAAGATTTTACATAGTACTTTTTGTTTTTCTGGACTGCAGTTTCTTGGGATTTGTTGGATGGTAGAAAGGGCAAGAAGGGCAGGGATGATCTCTTCATAATGGACCGGAGGGAGAGGAGAGAGAGTTAGCATAGACCTTCCGAAGCGCATCTGTATATATTAACACGGAATAAAATGGAAGGAAATCACCAATACCAATTGTAATTGTTCAATTTCTTAAGCTCAAGAATTGCGTACTAGTTCGATCCCCTTATAGCTTGACACATTCTACGGCATTAATTTCTTCTTGTAATATCCGGTGGAGGCCATTTTGGCTATTATCGAAGTGCCTTCTGTTGCTTTCTTTATTTTCTTGTGATCTTTCTCCATCCAATATTTAAGAATTTTCAGTTCCAAGTTTTTGGGATCATAGCAGTAGCTGAATTTGCATAAAATGTCATGGTGTTGTTTTAATTGTGAGAACGGTTGTTTGGTGGGGTTGAAAATGAATGGAGTTTGAAAAGGAAAACGAGAATCATGAGCAGCTTGCGAGCCATTAGGTTGGAAATCCTTTTCACCCCCAAAAGCCCTTTTCCCCCTCCCAACAAGAAAAAAGAGTTGATTAGCAGGGAAGGATTCTTGTTTTCACGTGTTGTTGAAGCAAATTTTGACAAGTTTCACCTACTTCTGAAAATGTATACTTTTGTGGAATCGCCAGAACACAAGCACAACAAGAAAATATAAATCAAGTGAAAAAGCACAAAATAGAAAGCAAGACACAACAATTTTTACATGAATTTTCAAATGTGTAATTGTATAGATTCTGGGCTCAGATCAATTTCAGTGTGTATTGGTAGAAGAAAATGAGTGCAAGAGATGCATCGATTGCTGCTACAGATGTTTATAGTTTACGATTATTACATCACCATTCAATGTAGTACCTTTCTCTATGTTTCAGAAGCGCTATCCCCCAGCTCCTTCCAGCTGCGCCTAGATAAAGGGATATCGGTATTTGATATCCAAAAATTATATTATGCTTGAATCCGCTTGATACCCACTGGGATTAGAAAAGGATATACCATAAATGTATTCAATGGAATTCTGTTATTCACCAAAACTAAATAAATATCCTTGGTTTTTTGGAATGCGGTGTTAACATAGGGTTCTTTATATATATATATATATATATATATATATAAAGGCTTAAATGTCGTAGTTTCGTATCAACTTATCAAGTGATTTAACTATTCATCAAATGGCTATGCACTCTGCTGGTCTAATTCTGAAAATGCCCATGGTCCAGCTGTGGTGTCTTTTGAGTCATCAAGAGGTATTTTAGAACACTTTTTATCTAATCTGAGCACAATTACAAAATAGGCTACACTGAGTAAGAGAACATTGAAGAGTGGTTTTCTTATTCATTCCATCATTCCATGACTTTTCACTTTTGTCATGATATGTTGAAGAGACTTGTGTTCAAAAAAATGTGTGGTAAGTGTTGTAAGGGTATTACTGACCATCTGCCTTTCAATTTGACCCAATCCAAAGTTTGGATGTTTTGCAAAAGCTGCTGTAACCACCGCTTATTAGGCAATGGATAGTGTACAAAAAATGTATCAATATCCATAAATTATATATTGATATTTATGAATATACATTGATATACATAAAATATATATTTATATTAATATTTATTTGTCATTTTGTATATGTTATTCACTGTCTATTAGACGGTAGTAAACAAGACCCAACCTACAGAGCTGTTTTGAAAAAAATGAACGCACCGACAATAATAGAGTCCTTTGAGGTACGGAAATCGGTTTTGCCTTTACACCCATTTTTTGCTTTTCAATGAAGCATTCATTCTTCTTTGTTGATTTCTATGCCAAAATAGTTCTCATCTTTCCTTTTTCTCTCTGAATCAATTATACCTCTTTCTTTCAATTCTGCGCGAAATTGTCCTCATTTTTCCTCCTCCTCTCTAAATTGACTGTACCTCTCTTTTTGCAATTCTATATAAAATTGTCCTCATCTTTCTTTCCTCTTACTAAATTAGCACCTAAGGCCTTGTTTGATTCACGGATTAGATGCGCGGGATTGAACTATTCATGTCTAATCCCGTGCAATTTCATGTTGGGTTACTCAAAACTAAATCAGGACAAATAATCTCAGAATTATTATAATACTAATATGTAGGGTACTATTTTATCCTGGAAGAGGGATGAGACTCATTTTATCCCATCCGTACCAATCATTGCTCAACTGTCTCCGACCACCACCACCACCACCACCATGCCACCCCCATGGCCGCCATCTCCAAACATAGCTCGAGATTCTGACCGATGTTAATTACAACAGAATTAAAGTTTGCTGAAGTTTGGACAATTCGTGCTACTTGTGCTATGGCTAGGAGGTTGGGTGTCGCTCATCCTGTTATTGAATTTGCCTGTGCTAGTTTGATTAACTCGCTATCTAAAGAAGATGCATGTCAGAATCTGAAAACCCAAACTAGGTATCAGAAACTTTGGTATAAGCTTCCATGATATCAAAAACTTTTGTATTGGCACATGCCAAATGGAGTTCTAAATATTTTTCAGCTGTCAACAATTCATCGGTACTAGAGACAAAAGAAAAAAGAAAACTACTATATGGTAGGCAACACATCAGAAATATCAGGATGAATAGGAAAATAAGAGTCAAATCATAGAAAGGATGGATCACAAAATAACTAAACATACTAAAAATGGCAGCTATGATATTCATGTAACGGTGCAATGAATAATAATCGCTGATACACAGTTCTGTCAGTCGCAATCCATTATCACCCAACACACTAAGGACCCTAATTAGGTTACACTGCGACAGCCACTGGTATAAATTGAATTTTAACTTAAATCTACATGCAACATGTACAACACAAAACAGTTTCCCGGGAAAAATAATGTTTAATTTCCTCACATCAAAGAGTCCTCTAGAATTATGGTCAACAACGAGTACTTTGCTTTGATCGTGATCCTCCCACCCTCAACGCACAGCTTTGCTCCGGTGACCACCCAATACCCCGGTGGCTCCTCCGGTCCCCTCACCATTTCTTTTGTATCCACAAAATGCGTCAACTTTGGTGCTCTTCTCGGCAACGGTGGACCCCCGGGATAAACTGCTGAATTCAAATCCACTTTTCCCGGCTTCTCAACCGGAGCCATCCCCGTAGTGAACGTCGTGCTTATCAACATCGACATAAACCCCGATCTACGAGATGATGTTGAGGGTCCATCCCACTCAGAGCGTCGGATCCTCGCAGACACCACGGTAGAGAATCCGAGCCTTAGGAACAAGGCTCTCTTCATTCCAACCGTCTTTACTTCAAACCAGGCCTTTGTAACAATGGGAGCAGAATCGTCCATCCTCGCACCATCGTATTGTACTGGAGCAGTGCACACGTGTGAGAATATGCTCCATTTAACGGGTTCAAAGTAACCCCGTTCGATTGGCTCATTGATTGGCTCGTAAGTGGGGTCATCTGAGAGTTGGAGGCTCTCGGGGAGACTTGAGAGGTGTTGCAAATGGACTGCTAAATGGTCACTCCTCTTACCTTCTAAGTATAAACGGATCCCTGTCACTGGTCGGTTTCCAGAGTCAACCTGCAATTCAGTTGATATATAATGATCACATCATGATTTTTTCTGAGCTGGATGTATAACGATCTAGGAGCTGTATAGTACGAGATTTGAAGTTGAAGCAACATTAATGCCTGTGTTTCAATCATGAACCATACACGTGTTGGATACTCGTGGGTCTGAGTTAGAAAATTAATATTTTTGTTAATTTGTGACGTATAGGATGCCTTTCAGATACACTTGATCACGTATCCAACCTTGCTGAAATTATGGGATTACTTGAATAATATTATGGTACAACAGTTGAGAATAAAAACCATGGTGGAAATTTCTTTAGTTCTTGGAGTAGAAGGAAATAATGTATAGTAGTATCATCCTCTTGTATCTCTGATTTGATATTGGAATGATACTTTCACACGGCCTATGGAAATTAAAAATTAAAGCTCCTAAAAACTGATACTTAAATGTTAAAATTTCATATTTTACAATATTGTAATTTGTCACCAGACTTGAGCTTTTTCTATACGTCGTAAAAAGTCCAATAAGAATATGTACTTATGTAAACTTATCCTAGCTGCAAGTATCCTATATGTTTAAGTTTTTCCGTATTATTGTGTCCATATCGTATCGTGTCCGTATCCCATACCGCATCCTATATCCGTCCCATATCGTATCGATGCTTCAAAGGTTTTAATCATGGATTTTTGGAGGAACGTATCAAGGAAAATGAAAATCCTAGGGAAAACCAAGAAATCAATATAGCTTCTTAGCTTTTTCACTTCATTATATCTTCTATTAATTTTCTTTATCTCCATAATTTGCTCCACAAATCCATTATCAAAAACAAAGAAAAGGAAAAATAAAAGGAAGAGAATGAATGTAAGTCAATCATGTCTAACAGTCATAAATCAGATTTTGTAGCAACATTTAAATGCACCCAAGTACCCAGCTGCGTTCATAAACTCCTTTACATGATAATGTACTTCCTTCATCCCATATTCTTAGTTATTCTTTCTTCTTGTTTTGTCGCTTTAGAAGAATCTACACTTCCCAAAATCAAGCCTACCTATTACAAAGGGTTTCAACCTCCTCTACAACGGAGTTGAACTCACAACTTCAACACTTATTGTAGTTGCACAAGATCTGGGCCAACCGCCCTGATCCTAGATACTTCATTTTTTATGTCCCAAAAATATTGCCCTTTTAAAATAATCAAAGCAAAGAGTTTGTAACTTTCCAAAACCATCTATCGTGAATACCAGATAGAAAGGCATTTGGGAGAGGGAAAAAAGTGAGGGCAAATTAGGAAATGATGGCAGTGAATTTGACTTCAAACCTTGTAATTGCATGTCCCCTTGAGAAGACTATTCCCATGATCTGGAATATGCGACTGAGTAATATTTAAACTGCCTTAACAAGTACCCAAAGAAACGCAAGAGAAACTACCTATTCATGTTTCCACAACAAGAACCATTTAAAAAAGAAACATGCTAATTTTCATAAGGTCCATGACAAATATTTACCTTTGAGGTATTAACATAAAGCTTGGGGCCCATTAGTGTGAATTGAAGAGAGGGAGACACTTGTCTTCTGTGTCGAGGTGCAAGTGGAAGATCGCCATACACTGGAGCCCATTGTCGAGGTAACTGAAATTCTAGGAATTGATGGAGTTCCTCTATACGTGGTTTATCTGCATGATTTGATCATCCAATAAAATAACCGAGTTTTGATTAACACTGCCCCAGTAAAGAAGGATGAAAGTATTACCCTTTATGAGATGCTAGTCTACAAATAATGCCCAAACGTCGCAGAAGATACCAACCATTCTAACTACAATGTATGAGCGGAACTCAATACTAAAAGGACAAGACTCAATTTAATAGAGGGCTACTAAATTAGTTGAAAAAACGAAAAGCACTAAGATTGGCAAAGTGCCAAGTTGATCACGCAAAGACACACAGAGAGCTGGGGAGGGAGGGAAGGAGAGGGGTCCCAAATTCTAAACCAGAAACAACTAACAATCACTTGCTTGTGATTTCAACCATTCCCCAAAAAGGGAAAGGCGAGGAATCGTCCGCTCCCGTTCATGTGCCCCAGGCCAGTGGAAGAGGGGCCCGGTGGGGCTATTTTGGAAGGCCCCGCTTGCTCCATGACCCCGGTTGGTTCACTACTTTCTGTCGTTTGGGGCAACTTCCTGATTAAGCCACCTTCCAATCCACGAGCCACTCCACGTGGATGAGGTTGATTGTTCGGGGGGCTCAGATCCACTCCGTTTTTGAGTTTAGGCGATTGATTAGAACCCAGATCTTATCATGTTATATCAACAATTTTATTGGTTTTCACCTTGCAAATTAATTATAACAGTGCTGGTCCTAACAATTTTGGGAAGAAAAAAAGTGTTTGGAAGGCCTAGATTGGATAAAGACATAACCTTCGGCATTAAATGCACAAAATGATTGTCCTCCAACTCAAACACACAACAGAGGTTAGTAGGCTGAGTTTTTTATCACTTAAGCCGTGCTCATCTTAAGGTCTAGATTCTGAAACGGCTACTTATAGTTCCAAGCACCACAAGCGATCAACTTATGTGGCATCTCCTGCCACCACCTAAATGGACTATGAATAATTTAAGTCTCAGCTCAGACTGTTTTATCCAATTGTCCTTAACCATAATTAAACCAAAAAAAAAAAAGGATTGACAGTAAAAATAGGGCAGAGTAAGCTTGACTCAACGCAAAAGGTCTTGTTCCTGCTATCTGGAAACAATTAGATTCATTTAAGATTCATCATTTTTTCTTCGTTGTTAAACAACTCCTGATTGTCCTTAAGAAAGAAAAGAAAAAAAGTACAAGCATGTGTAAGATAAAGATATGTTGAACCTTCTCTCTTCTCTAACGGACAAGTTAAAACCCACATCCTCGCTCTCTCTCCATAAAACATGCAGATATAGACCACTCCAAGATCAATTTCCCACCTCATAGTTGACATAGTCAGTCCCATTCCTTATACCTTAAATATAGGTTTGGACCAATCTGGGCCTCTTTCACAAAGAATTATGACCTGAGCAGCAGTTTGGAAAGTATAACTATCTGTGCTTGGTCAGGCATTTGGTTATCATGCCTAAGATTTTATACATGCTTCCAACAAACCACTGACCCTTCCTGCTTACAGGCAAACAACACAACTTTGCTCAATAAAGAAAATATACGATACAGAGATGAACATACTCACATCGAAGGTAAAGATTAATTGCATGGCTTAGGAATCCACTACCGCGAATACCACTTAAAAGCGAAGCTATAGGCACAAAGGACATTGATATTACATTCGGTGACTGGGATACAGTAGAAAGCCACTGACTATGACTTTGGCCATTATCAATTCCTCCCCTTCGGATTTGAATGCTGAACATATCCTGGAGAAGGAAAATAAAAAGAACATAACCTTCTTGGCCACAAAATTAGAACACTAAACAATCGTCCGGTCCAATATGCAACTACAGTAGGTATGAAGAAGCTTACCTCATTCTTTGAGTGAGAAGTAATGGTTGGTACGGTTGAAGTCATAAAAGGTGATTGAAAATCCCGGATGACAGCATGTTCATCCTGCAACAATAACAGGAAGTTTAGAGCATAATGGCAATGTTATGATGATTAAATCTATACATCTCTATGTTTTTTGTGAGATTGTCTCAGAGCAGTTATTTTATCTTCCTTTTCTCTGGCACTATAACCCGACATAAATTTATCAGGACACAGTACGGGCAGTAGGATTATCGAGGAGAATCTTTGCAGCAATATTGTTATTTGTTTGCATACTTAAAACATCCGCATATAACCATTAAAAGTGTGGACAATTTCCATTACATAAGAATATAGATGTCCACTGTCAAAAAGTTTCATTGTTCTGCTGCTTTCCTGCGAGTTTTCCAGTCAAAACATAGTTTCTGAGTTTGACATTATATGTGCGACTGCAGCATTCAAATTTTACGTTGGGGAACAAGGAAAAAATAAACTTAAGTAAGCCAATTTTTTTTTTTTTGATAATTGAAGTATCCGGTCAGCTTGGCTACATATACCCTACCTATTGCCGACCAATCCTTGGGGCCCTGAAGTTAACGACCGGGCAAAGGTTTAGTGGCCCCAAGTATGTAGTTGTCAAGGTTTGACCTCAGGATGTCTGGGTTTACAATTCATCCCAATCTCCACTTGGACAAACCCTTGGGTTATTAAGTAAGCCAAGTTACTACCCATTAATGGGTGTCCGGATGGACGAAGTGAGTACAGACCAAATGCACAAAGTGATTGCCCTTAAATTCGAATGCATAACCTAGAGGGTCACATGCTGAACATTTTACCACAGAACTAGTAGGTCACCCCAAACAACAAGAAAGAAGCAAGAGTTAAAAGGGTAAATTGATAATCGTTTAGTACACATGGCTTCTGGTGATGTCTTATTTGCAAATAGTTGCAGTAGTGTGCTAACCTACTACTAGAAGAACAAAAGGCTTTTGCTTTGAAGTACCATTCGGAGCAAATGGTAGAAAGGAAGAACGCAGACAATATTTTAAGGCTTTAAGCAAATTTGAACAAATAGGAGAGTGGATTTTTGTTAGATTTAATAAAACCAAAATTATTTTTCTATTTATCATGCGTACTATTTATACAAGTAACAAGAAGACTAAACTAACTA